>CM063605.1:13077796-13123755 GCA_032356905.1 Salix exigua
CTCATTATGATCAATTATGTACTGAAATTGGGGGTAGCTTTTCTTTTGGCATTTCTTCACAGCTTGTGGATCAATCAAACATAAAAATGATGACTCAAAGAAATCTGGTTGTGTTTCACTTGAATACCTTTATTATTTATTTCATCTTAATTAAAGTTTTGTTTTTATTTCTTTGACGAGTTAAAAGAAACAGTTTGTCTATTACTGATGATACAAATTAGGAGGGAATATCACTTTGCGGAATTTCAAGGAGCAATCCAGATGACATGATCATTCTTAGGCTTTGTTGTTTCTGTTATTCTGATGCTCATGTCTCTAAAATGCATTTACATAACAAACGACATGATGCTTTGAGCACGTCATCTCTTTGTTTCTTGGTTTAGTATTTTTTGTGTGCTCATAATCATATAGTCTTTCATGGTGAAAAATAGGAATTCACATTTGCGTTGCTGAATGTCCACGACAACCTCTGTTCTCGTCAGCCTATCCCCTCACGAATTTTTCTCCCCAGCCTGAACAGTCAATCGTCTAGTCGATGTTTGTCAACAAGTCAGACTTGAAATGATTAAGCCAGAGGAAAATCATTTTGAACAAAGGTTGCTGCATGGATAGATTCAGATGTTCAAGCATTGAAATACAACGATCGAGCAAAGAGTACTAATAGTCAACCAAGTGTCAGAAATCAGAGGATAACTAAAACAGTTGCTTATATAGCACAATAGGAAGTATCGTGTCATCTAAAAGCAAGGAGTGGGTAAATGGTTCCAGAAATGGTAATTAGAAAATTAGTGAAAGCAGGAAAAGAATATCTTGCTGTTTATGTTGAAGATTGATGATCATAATGCAAGACAACACCCCGCCCTTGCCAATAAAAGCCAAGAAGTCACTGTTACTTGTATGAACTCTCAAGCTTATTTGTCAAAATTATGTTTAAATAAAAGTAGTTTTTGCTTGCAGGGTCTTTCCTGTGCACAACCAATAAGAAGAATATGCGAAGTAAACTCAAATTTGAAAGGCAATGACCTAAAGCATCTCTTCTTTATTCCCTAGCTTAGGGTACATATATACATTCTAGCACTGAAGAACAACCAACACTTTAAAACTAAAATTTTAGCAAGGGCAAGTCACCTGTGTGTGAGAACCTGTGAACTCAATGCCAACATGAAGCTTCAAGAGGTTCCTCGCAAAAAAACCGAGAACAATCAATTAGAACCTTTGTAGGTGGAGGAGAGTTAGCTTTTTCACCTTTGTAGGCAATCCGGGATCCCATCAGGCACCAATTTCCTTGTCGTTGAGTCCCATTAAGGTTGAAGAAAAGTTGTGATTAGATACATGGCTCTACATTGCTTGAAGAACCTTATGGATTTGAACTTGAAGAAAATCATTAAACACCCTCAATAAAAAACAAAATAAACTACCAGCAAAAGTAAACAGCAATCTACACAAGTGACAGAGCTGATAAATGTGGAAGAAAGACATAATGTATAATATTTCCATTCATCTACTTCTCTAAAACCCCATCTTCACCTTACCCCTTGCAATATTAACAAACTTTCTTTCCTCCGATTGTCCAAACTAGCTGAAATATAGCTCAGATTGGCTACTTCTACCATTGCAGAAACACTCTACTGTTTGATTGACAATTGAAGCCATGTTCAAAGCATAATTTCAAAGCAGGATCTACAAATGATACAATATTGGAAACGTGTTTGTAACAGTCATAGGTGATGCTTTGGATAAAGGAAAACTTCAGAGAATGCATAATGTACTCAATTCATTCAAATTTTAGCAAATTGAAGGCTACAAAGTGGGTCGTAGGATACCTGGCTCTGTATCTTTTACATTCAGCAACAAAGTGCTTAGTGCCGGCAAGATACCCAAGTCTCCAACCAGTCATTGCAGAAGCCTGCAAATGCACCATTTAAATGTTACCCAACTGAATGAGGTAAACTGCTTCAGGTTTTACTTACAATCACAACCACATCAAATCATTACTGGCATATTATTTTATTGATGTCAAGAACACAAAAGCAGATATTTAGGACTGATAATTAAATGCAAGATTAAGCTACCTTAGAAAATCCGTTCACGGTCAAAGTCCTTTCCCACAAGCCCGGCAAAGATGCAAGGCTGTGTAAGTAGCACGTGCATATACTGTGTTCATATATCTCATCAGACAAGACCTGAGTGAAATACTTTAGAAATTCAGCATTTAAATATCAGGAAAGCATAGGACTTGCAATTAGGACTCCGTAATCATACCAGAATTCTAGGATGTTTTGCTACAGTCTTTGCAATCTTCAGTTTAGATTCAAGTTGCTTTGAGTCCAAGAGAAAATTTTCAGAGATTCATGTTGGAAGAATCACCGGGGTTGCATCAGCCAGCCTTGCATTTCTGGATAACTCGCCCAAAACGGTGCTGGAATTATAACCCAAGGATAAGAAAGTTTTCATAACTTCAGAAATTAAACAGCTTCAATGGTAACCAGCTCCTGATGCATTCCATTAAGAACAAGACTTTGATTGCCTAAATCAAAACACATGCGATTTCAAAGAATATGTAAAACAAATAAGTGTACCACATACTGTGTAATCCAATTTCAACAACTAACAAGTTGATCCAGGGTTGCATACAGGCAGCAAATGCTACACACTGCCCAACACTCAATTGTACGAAGGCAACATTCCAGAACCAATTAGGTAGTAGCGGAAATGCAGAGAAACATTACCATGTGTAGGGCCTCAACATCAAAAATCACAGTAGCAGATTTAAATAAAACATCTAGAAGTGCCAGAGCTAGTAAATGTGGAAGAAAGACATGATGTATATTATTTCATAGCAAAAGTAAACAGCAATCTACAAGTGGCAGAGCTGGTAAATGTATTTCATTTCTGTAACACCCAATTAAATCGAATCTAACTACTGAAAAGAAACAATTGATGGTAAAATTATATCAAATCTAAGTTCGGACTTGAAAACCCTTTCCAAGATTAAAAATCTTCAACATCTTAATTCTTGACATCAAGAATGAGTTTCTTATTGGCAGAATGTAGATTAAGCAATCTAGGCTTGGAAAGTGCAGGTCCAAGTGCATTCTCATGTATCTAAGCCTCCTTTTAAATGAAAAAATTGGATCGCAGAAATGAAAACTGAATCAATTCAGATTCTTTCCAAGTTTCTGAAGCTTGAGAGAAGTACCAAGACCTTCTAAATCCATATTTTTATTGAGCAAGAAGACCCAGTCACTCGAAGAAGAAGGGAATACATGATACCTCTTTGAATCTGATTATATTGGGATGCTTTCAGTGACCTGTGGCTCATAATCTCCCTGTGAACATGCTCATCATTCTACAAAACCAAACAAGACCTCAAATCACTACTACCATCAAATAAAAATGAAGAAGAAGAAAGTTTCCAGTCCAGATTAATTAGTTCATAAGGAAAAAGAAACCAGCACACCCAGATACGACCATAACGAACAACATATACAAGTGTAACATCTACAAGACAAAATCTGGTCTTCAACACATATTTATGAAATTCCACCATCCAACTCACCTCAGAAAAAGAAAAAAAGAAAGAAAGAAAGAACATTGCTCAGTGAACAGGATAAATTCGAAGATGAATAAATAGAGAGAGAGAGAAGACATGAAAGTTAAAAAAAGATCACCTTTTGGCCTCTTTCAATGTACTTAATCTCTTATCCAGGAAGACTACCGGATAATCTAAAGTCATTCGATAGTGAAAGAAATACATTGAGACAAAAGGGAAAATAATTCATAATGGAAAAATCACCACACGACCCAATAAAAGAAAAGGCACAACAGTTGATGGATTTTGAAACAATCAAAGATATGCTGTCTTTGTGAGAAGAAAAGATACCTGAAAGTCCCCGCCCCAACATACAAGATCACTAACAACGTTTTCTTCCATAGTTTCAGAAGAAGCATCATACTGATTTGGGTTTCGGAAGATGGAAAGTTTTCTCTCTTAATTCATCGCAAAACCTTCATTTATACGGAGTCTTTTGCCCGTGAGAGGAGAGGAAACAAAATTTCAAATTATTTTCGACCGTTAGCGTTTTTGTTTATTCGGCTTTTACAAGTTTTGAGCTTCGAAAGCCTTCTTGTTGGGGTGGTGTTAAGGTTGGCGTTTTTTTCAAAATAAGTAGTATTGCTATTTTTAAATACTTATGGTTTTTATTTATATTTTTAAATTGTTTTTAATTTAAAAATATTATTAAATTTTTATTTTTATGATTTTGAAGTATCGAAGTTAAAATATATAAATATAATTTTTTATATTATTATTGTCGTAGCGACGATTTTTCTCGCTTCACTCCCGTCATCCCCGATTGGCAAAGCAGATTGACAAAAATGGGTTGTTACAAAAGAGTTGTTACGACAGGAAGAACGATGTTTTTATCTTCAATTTTGGTTTTCGATTTCACCTTAAAAATTTCATCACTTTATCTTTTCAATTTCACCTAGATTAGGTTTCTAAATTTAATTTCTTGCCAATTAAGCCGTTAATAAAGTTAATTTTACCTATTTAAAGTATAATTAAGCACTTGTGCTTAATTAAATCCTTCAATTGGACTATCAATTAATCCCTAAACATAATTACACTTTAAATTGGTCGACAATTGAATCAAATTGGCTCATAAAAATATAACTTTGTCTTTCGACTTAAGTTTTGTGTAGATTTATCCAATAATAAATTATTTTATACATGAATCTGCATTTTCCTTCATTTCTAGGCACAAAATAAGTACGATCGGTCTCTTGAAAACGCCTAAAATTTTGACTTTGATTTTTCTACTCCCTTTTATTTTATTTATGTTATTTCGGGTAGATTTTGGGAATAACATAGATATTGGGTTATGACAATTATATTTATATGAAAAACATTATTTGGATAAATATTCATAGTATATATTAAGATCCGACACGAGATACATTAATAAAATATATTATTATTAGTTTGGGATAAGTTGCATCTAGAATCAAGAAAATTATTGTGTTTTTTTATTGAAAAAAATATCTTATTATATATTGAAACTAATAAAGAAAGAAGATGGATATGTGGAAGGGATATAGATTATAGTTCTAGATTCATTTTCAAATAAAAGGATTAAGTATGATATTGGATAGGTAGTTCACGTTTCATTTTGAGTTTCACAAATCTTTTCTAATATATATATATATATATATATATATATATATATATATGACTCAAGTCTATTCAAGCCAAGTTTTTGACATAGTTGTGAAATTACAATGACTCCATGGAAACCTTAATAAATAAAATAATAAAATTTAATGTCCCCTTCTATAGGAGACAAACAAGTAATCTTATTAACACACATTCACCAAGAAAAGAAAATGTAATTGATTTTTTACATATATATATATATATATATACAAGAAAATTTCAGTAAAGAAAATTTGAAAAAATATAATAAAGTTATTAAACCCAAGGTACGTAATCATACATAATTATAATAATTAACATAGTTATTTGAAATACAAACCAACTTCCCCACTTATATATTGTCGATACTAATTATTGTCGATATCTTTATCACCCTACCGACATAATAAATCATAGAAGACCCGTTCTCGTGTCCTTGACATACCTCCTTGTATTATTTTTTAGGATATGTGTTTATTCTATTTTTTTAAAATTTCAAATTACATGAACGTGTATTAAACATTGCACCACAATTCTTTTATCCAGGATTCTAAGACACACTAGATGTATATTAGCCTGTGCATAGCGATCGCAATTCCTGAGATCCTGACATACAGTAAATGTATAGCAGTCATTGATGATGATACCCTCATCCGGGATCATAACATACACTAAAATGTATGCTAACCATGTATGAAAAGCCCTCACATTAAAATTGAATTATTTATCTTTTAATGGTAGTTTAGTTATTTTATTCTCCAATGTAAAAGTACAAAAATGACATGGGCAATTCATAGGCATGTGTGTTAGCTGGATTAACCTAGGTCAACCTATTTTTTTTTATTTTGAAAGGAATTTTAGAAATCAAAGAGTACTGATTGATTTTTTCTTGGGCTGATCGACTTTGGAGTCACCAAAGTGAATTTCTCCTTCTCAAACTTTTTCAGAAACACGGTTCAACTGCACTCCACAACACATCCTAATAAGGCGAGGATTATGTTTGAATGAAACTATCCATTTTTATCAAAACCTAAAATTTAAAATTTTTTCCTCGAATCTAATTCAAAATAAATAAAGCATTAAATTGATATGATAATTTTGTCCACTTTTGGTCTGCAATTTTTATTTTTTCAAAATTTTTCCTCCAATTTAAATTGGCATACATGCCATTTTTATTTCGATCCTTATTCTTTTCTTTTTAAACAATGACACTCGCATTTTTTTAAATCCCTTATATTTTTTTTTTGTCCCAAAGTTTTGATTTGTTGCATTTTGTTCTTAAATTGGAATTAATTATATATTTTCTTTTAATTTTTATTTGGCATTAATTGCTTTGGTTTTTTGTTCATCTTGGACAATGTTTATTTTTATCCATATTTATGCATTATGCTTTTAGTTTCTGTTTTTATTTTTGTTGGGGTTTTATTTTTATTTGATTCGATTCTAAAATTTTAATGTATGATAGTTACTTTGCATTTTATTTTTCAAAATCCTTTTATTATTTTTCGATCCCAAGGTTTTGACTTGTTGAAGTTTTGTCATTCGGTTTTAATTAATTATATATTTTATTTTTCATTTTCTCACTTATTCTTTTATTTTTTTATTTAGTATTGATTTATTTGGTTTTTTCGGTCCCTCTTGGATAGTGTTTCTTTTTGTCCATTATTATTCATTTATGTTTTTGTTTTATTTTGTTGTTGGTGTTTTGTTTTTATTCGATTGTGTTTTGAAATTTTAATTTATGTTGGTTATACTGCATTTTATTTTTAAAAATCCCTTTGTTAGACTCTCCATGGCCAAGTTGTCCATTTGTGCCTCTTCCCAAGAAAATACATTCTGCCGTTCAGTAACAGCAAGTGCGTGCCTCTATCAACATGAGATCTGGACTAGTTTCTGCCAAGTGCCAAATAAATGCAGATAAAAACATAAATCAGATTAAGGACAGGAACTACTAAGAAAGAAGATAAAACCCCTACAGAACTAAACATTAATGCCAAAGGCTATCTAATGTTAAACATTTATCCTATTCCATAGGGAAATGAAATACAAAAATATGCAAGGTTATTACAATGCAGGGTCATAAATATGCTTCATTTAATAGATCATCAGTTTCAGAGTTTTCTTTCTAGCATTAACAGTGAGTATTCCAAGAGCTGACTCATTCTGAAAAATGGTTTTTAGTAGAATTCACAGAGCAACTCCTATACACATTTCAGCAGTTTCAGTACACAAAAATAAATCAATTACATCCCCAAAAATCCAAGTGCTTCCAACGGATAATAAATCTTGGTTTTTCATTTAATTTCAATAATAATGTCTCTATATGAACAATTTAACAATAGAAGATATCCACAAAAATGCAGATGTGTTCACTATGATTGATACTATTTGGTTAACAATGCCCAGCTATAAACTCAATGAACTAAGCCTTAGTTCTGAATCAATTGGAAGAGATAAAGAATCTGCCAAGATACTTGACAGGGAAAGGGGTTGTTTATTCATGTACAAGAGGCAAATGTTAAACATAAAGAATCCCATTAGGCACCGATTTCCTTGTCGTTGAGTCCCATTAAGGTTGAAGAGAAGTTGTGATTAGATACATGGCTCTACATTGCTTGAAGAACTTTATCGATTTGAACTTGAAGAAAATCATTAAACACCCTAAATAAAAAACAAAATAAACTACCAGCAAAAGTAAACAGCAATCTACACAAGTGACAGAGCTGATAAATGTGGAAGAAAGACATAATGTATAATATTTCCATTCATCAGCTTCTTTAGAACCCTCATCTTCACCTTACCCCTTGCAATATTAACAAACTTTCTTTCCTCCGAGTGTCAAAACTAGCTGAAATTTCGCTCAGATTGGCTACTTCTACCATTACAGAAAAGATCTACTATTTGATTGACAATTGAAGCCATGTTCAAAGCATAATTTCAAAGCAGGATATACAAATGATACAATATTGGAAAACTGTTTGTAACAGTCACAGGTGATGCTTTGGATAAAGGAAAACTTCAGAGTATGCATAATGTACTCAATTCATTCAAATTTTATCAAATTGAAGGCTGCAATGTGGGTCGTAGAATACCTGGCTCTGTATCATTTTACATGCGGCAAAAAGTGCTTAGGGCCGGCAAGATACCCAAGTCTCCAACCAGTCATTGCAGAAGCCTGTGAATGCTATTTAAATGTTACCCAACTGAATGAGCGAAACTGCTTCAGGTTTTATTACAATCACAACCACATCAAATCATACCTGGCATATAATATTATTGATGTCAAGAACACAAAAGCAGATATTTAGGACTGATAATTAAATGCAAGATTAAGCTACCTTAGAAAATCCATTCACGGTCAAAGTCCTTTCCCACAAGCCGGGCAAAGATGCAAGGTTTGTGTAAGTAGCAGGTGCATATACTGTGTTCATATATCTCATCAGACAAGACCTGAGTGAAATACTTTAGAAATTCAGCATTTAAATATCAGGAAAGCATAGGACTTGCAATTAGGACTCGGTAATCATACCAGAATTCTAGGATGTTTTGCTACAGTCTTTGCAATCTCTTCAAGCAATTTCTTGGGATAAACTGATCCTGCTGGGTTCGATGGAGAGAAAAGAATCAGCAGCCATGACTTTTCATTCACTTTAGATTCAAGTTGCTTTGAGTCCAAGAGAAAATTTTCAGAGATTGATGTTGGAAGAATCACCGGGGTTGCATCAGCCAGCCTTGCATTTCTGGATAACTCGCCCAAAACGGTGCTGGAATTATAACCCAAGGATAAGAAAGTTTTCATAACTTCAGAAATTAAACAGCTTCAATGGTAACCAGCTCCTGATGCATTCCATTAAGAACAAGACTTTGATTGCCTAAATCAAAACACATGCGATTTCACAGAATATGTAAAACAAATAAGTGTAAAACATACTGTGTAATCCAATTTCAACAACTAACAAGTTGATCCAGATCCAGGGTTGCATACAGGCAGCAAATGCTACACACTGCCCAACACTCAATTGTACGAAGGCAACATTCCAGAACAAATTAGTTAGTAGCGGAAATGCAGAGAAACATTACCATGTGTAGGGCCTCAACATCAAAAATCACAGTAGCAGATTTAAATAAAACATCTAGAAGTGCCAGAGCTAGTAAATGTGGAAGAAAGACATGATGTATATTATTTCATAGCAAAAGTAAACAGCAATCTACAAGTGGCAGAGCTGGTAAATGTATTTCATTTCTGTAACACCCAATTAAATCGAATCTAACTAATGAAAACAAACAATTGATGGTAAAATTATATCAAATCTAAGTTCGGACTCGAAAACCCTTTCCAAGATTAAAAATCTTCAACATCTTAATTCTTGACATCAAGAATGAGTTTCTTATTGGCAGAATGTAGATTAAGCAATCTAGGCTTGGAAAGTGCAGGTCCAAGTGCATTCTCATGTATCTAAGCCTCCTTTTAAATGAAAAAAAATTGGATCGCAGAAATGAAAACTGAATCAATTCAGATTCTTTCCAAGTTTCTGAAGCTTGAGAGAAGTACCAAGACCTTCTAAATCCATATTTTTATTGAGTAAGAAGACCCAATCACTCGAATAAGAAGGGAATACATGATACCTCTTTGAATCTGATTATATTGGGATGCTTTCAGTTACCTGTGGCTCATAATCTCCCTGTGAACATGCTCATCATTCTACAAAACCAAACAAGACCTCAAATCACTACTACCATCAAATAAATTATGAAGAAGAAGATAGTTTCCAGTCCAGATTAATTAGTTCATAAGGAAAAATAAACCAGCACACCCAGATACGACCATAAAGAACAAAATATACAAGTGTAACATCTACAAGACAAAATCGGGTCTTCAACACATATTTATGAAATTCCACCATCCAACTCACCTCAGAAAAAGAAAGAAAGAAAGAAAGAAAGAACATTGCTCAGTGAACAGGATAAATTCGAAGATGAATAAATAGAGAGAGAGAAGTCATGACAGTTAAAAAGAGTTCACCGGTCGTTATCTGTCTAAGCAACACCAAAGTTTCCTGACCAGTAAAAAGTAGGATTCCCGACCTTGCATTCAGGATTACCAGTTGCAAATTATAGAGGACATCGATGCCCCAATCTCTTATCCAGGAAGATTACCGGATAATCTAAGTCATTCGATAGTGAAAGAAATACATTGAGACAAAAGGGAAAATAATTCATAATGGAAAGATCACCACACGAACCAATAAAAGAAAAGGCACAACAGTTGATGGAATTTGAAACAATCAAAGATATGCTGTCTTTGTGAGAAGAAAATATACCTGAAAGTCCCCGCCCCAACATACAAGATCACTAACAACGTTTTCTTCCATAGTTTCAGAGAAGCATCATACCGATTTGGGTTTCGGAAGATGGAAAGTTTTCTCTCTTAATTCATCGCAAAATCTTCATTTATACGGAGTCTTTATGCCCGTGAGAGGAGAGGAAAGAAAATTTCAAATTATTTTCGACCGTTAGCGTTTTTCTTTATTCGGCTTTTACGAGTTTTGAGCTTCTAAAGCCTTCTTGCTGGGGTTATGTTAAGGTTGGCGTTTTTTCCAAAATAAGTAGTATTGATATTTTTAAATTGTTACGGTTTTTATTTATATTTTTATGATTTTGAAGTATTGATGTTAATATATATAAATATAAAATTTTTATATTATTATTATCGTGTCGACGATTTTTAGCGCTTCACTCCCGTCATCCCTTGATTGGCAAAATAGATTGACAAAAATAGGTTGTTACAAAAGAGTTTTTCGACAGGAAGAACGATGTTTTTATCTTCAATTTTGGCTTCCGATTTCACCTTAAAAATTTCATCACTAAAATTTTTTATCTTCTCAATTTAACCTAGATTAGGCTTCCAAACTTAATTTCTCACCAATTGTGTCCTTAATAAAATTAATTTTACACATTTAAAATATACTTAAACACTTGCGCATAATTAAATCCTTCAATTGGGCTCTCAATTAATCCCTAAACATAATTACACTTTGAATTGGTCGACGATTGAATCAAATTGGTTCATAAAAATATAACTTTGTCTTTCGACTTAAGTTTTACGTAGATTTATCCAATAATAAATTGTTCTATACGTGAATCTGCATTTTCCTTCATTTCTGGACATAAAATAAGTACGATCGGGCTTTCGAAAACATCTAAAATTTTGACTTTGATTTTTCTACTAACACCACTCCTTTTATTTTATTTTTGTTATTATTGGGTAGATTTTGGGAATAACATAGATATTAGGTTATGAAAATTATATTTATAAGAAAAACATTATTTGGATAAATATTCATAGTATATAGAGATCTGACACGAGCTACATTAATAAAAATATATTATTATTAGTTTGGGAGAAGTTGCATGTAGAATCAAGAAGATTATTGTGTTTTTAATAAAAAAAAATCTTATTATATATTGAAACTAATAAAGAAAGAAGATGGATATGTGGAAGGGATATAGATAAAAGTTCTAGATTCATTTTCAAATAAAAGAATTAAGTATAGGATAGGTAGTTCACATTTCATTTTAAGTTTCACAAATCTTTTTCTAATATACATACATATATGTATGCTAACCATTTTAGTGATCCCTTTATCCGGGATCCTAGCATGCACTAAATGTATGAAAGCTACCGCCATGTGTTGTTCATGACTTTTTCAAACTTCCTCAAACACATGTCTTAAATATTCTTACTGATAAAACATATCTTTTAAACTTCCACCAAGGCTTTAAGCATAATTCACACATTTTCATTATGAAAATTAAATTAGAAATGTAGGTACGAATCACCTACCGTTGTCGATGCTCGATCGTGATCCGTTGTTGCACTACACTCGTGGTCCCTCGTGCAATGATAAGAAATTCTCATAAATCATTTTCAATCACCTATACATTTTCTAATAACCACATTGAAACAATCCAATATGCGTTTAAATTTGTTTTTCTTTCATTTTTATTTTCTTATAACAACTTTTGTCAATCAAAATATCATTATAAACACCCATTTTTTTAACATAACTTGTTTCTTTCTTTTAACACATCTAACTTCATCGCTTCGACCTCCCACTTTTTCTTCTTCTTTTCTTCCTCTCAAAGTTGCAGTATAGGTCGCATTCCAACCTCTCGCCTGATTTTTCATTATAACTGGATATATAGAACTCCATGTTATACAAAATTGATCTCTTTGGAAAGCTAACATACAGTGTTACTACTCTTATGCAGGTAAGATAACCAAGTTCTGCCCCCAACATTCCCGAAATGCATAACAAAAGTGACATACCTGTTATTCTGCAGATTCTGCTTGTAAAGTCACATTCAATGACCCTTAACTAGAGTTATAAAAATCCAAATTAAATGAAATTGGTTTCCTTGTATGATACACATTTAGAACTACAACTCCTACGAAGGAAACTGATCTTAATTCCCTTGTTCTTCCACTCATATTCTCTTTGAAAGTCAAGAGATTAATCTACCCAGTTGTTAACTTCTACATCATATATATTTGGTCGAAACTTGGCCTTGGGAAAACAAGACTTCCATCATTCAATACAACATATACAATAATTATTTTGCAACACGGATAATCTTTCCCTCCATAATACTATGCTCAATGGCTAGCCATGGCCTTTCGTAGGACTCCTTTTTCCTTTCCATTTCTCTTCAAATTAGCTCTCATTTCATCCCATTTCATGACACATTAATCAATTACACCCAATTCCATATTTCCCCCAAAATTTTTCCAAGAACCCTAACCTAAATCTCATAAAAAATCATGCAATTGAACCATAAAGTCAAGAATCTTTTAATTGCATATAAGAAATACCATACCAAGGAAGATTTAAGATCCTAATACCTTGTTAAATCACAATATCCTCCTCCCCTCTTTTTCTTCCTGCTACCGCCAACCTGATGCTCCTTTTTCCCACCAATTTCTTCTTGTAGTATACTCCAAATCCTTGTGTTTTTATGTATGAATGTTTTGGTAACACTTAATCTCACTTTCACTTTGAAATTCTTCTTCAATTGGGTAAGAAACCTATTAATATCTCCCTCCCTTTCTTCCTCTCATTCTACTAGGAAAAAGACAAAAAGAGGCATTTATACCCCTCAATTTCTTTTATTATAGTTAGGCCCCATTACCTTCAAATGTTTTCTTTTTACCCCACATTTTCTCTTCTTATAATTTAAATCATAATCGTTACATTTATTTCAATTTCATCCCCTCAAC
This sequence comes from Salix exigua, assembly GCA_032356905.1. NCBI lineage: Eukaryota > Viridiplantae > Streptophyta > Magnoliopsida > Malpighiales > Salicaceae > Salix > Salix exigua. Next base: position 13,091,269 of record CM063605.1, read on the forward strand.
CTATTTAAATTCTTTTATTTCTCATTTAAATCATAATCATAATCATAATGATCTCGGACATGAGATTGGAATGAATCTATATGAATAAAATTGATAGTAACTTTTAAGAAAATAATTTTAGGTTAATGTGGGTATCTTATCATGTAAAAATGTTGACATACCCCTCACATTAAAATTGAATTAATTTATCTTTTAATGATAGTTTAGTTATTTTATTCTTCAATGAAAAAGTAAAACAATGACATGGGCAATTCATAGGTCATGTGTGTTAGTTGGATTCACCTAGGTCAACCTATTTTATTTATTTTGAAAAGAATTTTAGAAATCAAAGAGTATTGATTGATTTTTCTTTGGGCTGATCGACTTGAGAGTCACCAAATTGAATTTCTCCTTCTCAAACGCTTTGAAACAGGGTTCAATCTGCACTCCACAACACATCCTAATAAGGCGAGGATCATTGGCGACTATGTACAGATTTCCATATTTATTCATTAATGCTTTTCTTTTTTTGTTGGTGTTTTATTTTTATTCCATTCGGTTTTGAAATTTTAATTTATGTTGGTTTTAATGCATCTTCAAACCAGTGGCCTCGGCTTCAAGTCAAGTGTCAGCTTTGCCATTTATATGGTCACTCTGTCTGCACAACAATGCTCTCAACTTGCTCATCATGGAAACCGAGCATCAACCAATCTCTCCTTTAGCACTGCATCAGGTGATGATTCTTCCATAAAGGAATCTGCCGAATGGTTTCCAGACACAGGTGCAAATCATCATGTTACTTCGGACATAACTGGTATGGTTTACGCAAAACCTTATCTTGCTAATGATCAAATACATGTTGGTGATGGTAAGGGACTTATCATATCTAATACTGCCCACAACATTTTGCATACACTAAAAAGAGTCTTCTCCTTGTCAAATATCTTACATGTTCCCCACATTAAAAAAAAGATTATTATCTGTTCACAAATTTTATCGTGAAAATTATGTCTTCTTTCTGAGTCTTCTGCAATATTGTTGCCGCAAGCCTTTGTGTCCACCAGCTTGGCCGCTTCTGTCGATTTCTGGCATCATCGTCTTGGTCATCCTAGTTCTCGTATTCTGAGTCTCTTAGCTTCAAATAAAAAGGTTACTTATACCTCTCGCCATTTTTTATTTTCAATGTCAAGCTTGTCCGCTAGGAAAATCCTCACGTTTGGCGTTAGGACCTACGGGTCATAAAACATCGACTCCACTTGAACTTATATTTAGTGATGTTTGGGGACCTGCCCTGTTTTTATCATTTGATGGTTTTTGGTATTTTTTCATATTTGTGGATGCTCATACAAAATATATTTGGTTCTATCCTATTGCTCTAAAATCAGATGTATTTGTTGTGTTTCAAGAATTTCATTTACTTGTTCATCGTCAATTCTCTCGTAAAATCAAAATTGTTCAAACTGATTGGGGGTGAATATCTAAAATTAAATTCCTTTTTTAAAACATCGGTATTCATCATCGCCTCATATGTCCGCATACTCATGAACAAAAGCAGTATCTGTTGAGTGTCGATCACCGTCATATTGTTGAAACCGGCATTACCTTTTAGGACAATGTAAGGCACCATTAAATTTCTGGAATTATGCAATGGAAACATTGGTCTACCTTGTTAATTATATGCCTACATCGGTCTTAAACAACAAATCTCCTTTTGAATGTTTGTTTCGTCAAGTTCCTCACTATGTTTTTCTACGCATTTTTGGATGTTTGTGTTTTCCTCTTCTTCATCCTTACAATGCTCATAAGCTACATTATCGCTCCACTCCGTGTGTGTTCTTAGGCTACAGTTCATCTCACCTAGGCTATCGTTGTCTTGATTTGTCGACTGATCACATCTACATTTCCCGTCATGTCCGATTTCATGAGCACGCTTTCCGTTTGGCAAATCCACCATACCGTCTCCATCATGCTCCTCATCTATGCCTGGCTACATTGTCTTCCTCAGGACCACTCCCATTTCATGGAAATCTGGCAAGCAACGAACTGTTGCTCGGTCTTCCACAGAACCCGAATATAAGGCCTTAGCTGATGGCACTGCTGAGGTTCTTTGGCTTCCTATCTCGTTGATCGATTTATGTGTTTCCTCTAGTTCGTTATGACTATCCGGGGTGATAATTTGGGAGCTACTTATCTGCCTCGTTAATCCGATCTTTCATGCTCGTACAAAGCATGTTGAGGTAGACTATCATTTTGTCCGTGATCGAGTTACTAAGAAGGAAATTCAAACATGTTTCATCCCTTCCAAAGTTCAATTAGCAAATATTCTTACAAAGCCACTTGCCTCGTCAGTGTTTACTTCTCTACGGTCCATGCTTCACGTGGATCACCCACCCTCGACTTGAGGGGGAATATTATGGAATGCATTGTAATTTAGGAAATATTCTGTAAAATAAGAAAAATACGTAGAGATTATATTATGTAATAGGGTACATCATAACATGTGTAAATTGCCCTACATATATAAATAATAGAGGAGCAGCCGTACTTTGATACATTGCCAAAAAATATTATTCAAACTCTTGTTTCAACTTGGATCAATAAATCATCAAAATGATGACTCAAAGAAATCTGGTTGTGTTTGACTTGAATACCTTTCTTATTTCTTTCATCCTAAATTTTTGTTTTTATTTCTTTGACAAGTTAGTTAAGTTGTTTAATGTAAAAGAAACCAGTTTTTCTCTTACTGATTAGACAAATTAGGAGGGAATATCATTTTGTGGAGTTTCAGGGAGCAATTCAGATGATAGGATCATTCTTAGGCTTTGTTGTTTATATTATTTTGATGCTCCTGTCTCCTAAATTCATTTCCATAACAAACTTAATGATGCTTTCATCACGTCATCTCTTTGTTTCTTGGTTTAGTATTTTTTTTGTGTGCTCATAGTAATCTAGTCTTTCACTAGTGCTTCTCCTCTCATTGTAAAAATAATATGCTGAATTGACATCTATGTTGCTGAATGTCCGCGACAACCCTGTTCTCGTCACCCTATCCCCTCATGAATTTTTCTGCCCAACATGGACAACGTATCCCGATGATTGTCAACAAGTTAGACGTGAAATGATGAAGCTAGAAGAAAATCCTTTTGATCAAAGGTTGTTGCATAGATAGATTCAAATGTTCAAGCATTGAAATACGAAGAGCAAAGACACAACTAATAGTCAACCAAGTACTAGAAATCAGAGGATAACTGGAACAGTTGCTTATTCAAGTAAATATGGGCAACAAGAGTTTCTAGGGATGTTTTTGCAATTACATGACCTGGTTCTGTCACCAAATCTTGATTTATATTGTCTTTTCTTTTTGTGACCTCACGCCCAATATAGATTTTATGGATTTGTTTTCTATTTGAAACAAGATTCTGGAACTAGGTGATAGAGGGTGCCATGCCAGACAATGTTCTTAGTTGCAGCTTTTTATAAGATTTTTACCAGTATAGTGGAAGAGAATGGATTTCGATGGTCTTTTATTAATCTTAGACTTTTGAGAAATACTCTACTTCCAGATTTTTATCGGTTTTTATATTTGAACTTTTTTTTACTCATGGTTTCTTATTCCATTTTTCCATTCAGAAATAATGCCCTTCCATTCACCTTTTTAGAATGGGTTTCTTTGTGTATTCCTAGGAAAGCTAATAAAATAAGAACAATCCTTAAGAAGCTAAATGTTGAGCCTCCTACTTGGACTCTTAAAGTTATTGGGAGAATCATGGAAGATGGGGTAAACCCTGACAAGCCTGGGGCAGTCCAGAAATCAAACCCTTTTTATCCAAAGTTCTCATCTTTTTTCAAGAGAGTGACCATTTAATTGGATCAGAGACTATATCTTGCTAATCTATAACACAACCATTGATTCAATCACCTAGCATTAGTTATGTTCATATGAAACTCGCATGCATATTTACTTTATTATCTACTACTTAGGACTCATATAATGCCCTGTCTGGTAAACGCAATCAAGATTTGGTGACAGAACCAGGTCGTAACATGCAATGAATCTACCCTTCATGCCTGCAGCCTCTTACATAACAGGACAAGTCATCTGTGTTGATGGAGGATTTACTGTGAATGGTTTGACTGTGTAGACTTGAATTAGAACCATTTTGTGAGGGATTTTAATTTCTTACTATTACCGTACACTGGTTGTATTTGGGTCTTGAGAAATGAAGAAGAAACCAGTTTTATCCAGCTCTGCTCTCGTGCTTCATCGATCCCAAAAATGGTATCATGGAAAATCTCTAGCCAATACGCCCTGTTTTCCACAGGCACAGACGATTCAAAGTTCAAACATATGGTCCGAAGTTTTCACGTATTTAACTTTCCGGCGTATGAAATGAGGATCTTAAAAAACGACCACCTGCTGTTTAAAATGATGAAAAACTCCATTGGATTTTTTTTATCTCTATCTTGTTCTCGGGAGATCACATCGGTGTGCCCACCAAATCAGCTTGGGGCTGTTCTTAAAATGTTTATGAAAAAAATTAAAAAAAATTTATTTTTATTTTTTATTTTAAATTAAAAAAATTAGTGTTTTTAGATCATTTTGATGTGCTGATGTCAAAAATGATTTTTAAAAAATAAAAAAATATCATTTTGATGCATTTTTAAACAATAAACACTTTCAAAAGTCACCGCAATCGCACTCCCAAACAGGACATTGGTCGGATACGTGCTGTGTTAGTAAGGGAACTAATGAGACCCAAACATGCTCTGATAATGAAAGACCCCATGGCTCCTGCACATGGTCTAAGCTAAAGAGTGGCTTAGCCTAAACAGATATTGCATGCCGGACATTGGTCGGATACATTTCTGCCATGCCTGTCTTGTTTAACCATGCATTTGAATCCTTCTCAAAGCGATATAGGGTCCAAAATTTCAATTAAATGAAACAAAAAAACTATTCAAACAGCAATCAAAGGGGAAAGAAATCACCAGAGAAATGGAACTGCCCCGCAAAGCTTCCACCTTATGAGGAGTCAGGTGATCCTCAAAGTCCCCCTGTCCTAGTTGACCATATTTTCTCCATCCTTAAGTGTATAATCCACCAGAAGAGGAAACAGATATTGTATGCCGCCATCCACATGCTACCATTATCATCTTGTCTCCCTGCAACTCCCATGATAAAAACTTGATGACCAGCTCATTAAAAGTTAGCAGGGAAATCGCAAGGTTATTAAAATGCAGGGTCATAAATATGCTTCATTTAATAGATCATCAGTTTCAGAGTTTTCTTTCTAGCATTAACAATGAGTTTCCAAGAGCTGACTCATTCTGAAAAATGGTTTTTAGTAGAATTCACAGAGCAACTCCTATACACATTTCAGCAGTTTTGGAGCCATAGAAAACCCCTGCTCTCTCTAAAGCCACGTTCCAAATATTTAAACCGGACTATTTTCAAGTCCATAACTTCACCCTTAAATTTTCACTATTGGCATATGTTAGAAGAAAAGGCCAGCAAGAAAAACAAGCTCAGCAAATATATGATAGGAACTTGATTCTTTTGCCAGCCCTCTTTGATCTTCAATGCTGGTTATGCTTAGTCACTAAGAGAAAATTAGTAAGAGCGATCATTTCTGTCACATACATTGACAAGTGAGACTTTTTCAGGAACTACGCGATCATTTCTGTCACCGAGTCCCAAGTTCCCATATCGACCCCAACCCCATCCAAAGAGCTCTCCATCTTCTGAGACAGCTGCAGTATGTTCAGCAGCAGCAGCAACCAATTTAATAGAGACTCCTAGCAAGAGAGATGAAATTTCTTTTACTATATATGGCAGCACTAGACTATTACATGTCCACAGTGACAATAAATTTCTTTTACTCCAGCATGTCACAGAGGAAGCATCAATATGATACTATCCAGCTCTATAACATGGGAAACTTAACAATTTGACCAAGGATTTACTTCTCAGCTGATGGTCATTGAATTTGGGCCTCCAATGTGACACCAACAGGCTACATCACCACCTGTATCACTACCTTCCACTAGCAACACCTCCCAAAAAATAAATCAATTACATCCCCAAAAAAATCCAAGTGCTTCCAACGAATAATAAATCTTGGTTTTTTCATTTAGTTTCAATAATAATGTCTCTATATGAACAATTTAACAATAGAAGATATCCACAAAAAATGCAGATGTGTTTACTATGATTGATACTATTTGGTTAACAATGCCCAGCTATAAACTCAATGAACTAAGCCTTAGTTCTGAATCAATTGGAAGAGATAAAGAATCTGCCAAGATACTTGACAGGGAAAGGGGGTTAAACCTAAGACAAAAAGGCATAAGACAAATACAGTTGAATGAAAAGGTGGATATATCTTCAACAAACTAGTTAATCTATAGTTCTGAATCAATTGGAAGAGAGAAAGAATCTGCCAAGATACTTGACACGGAAAGGGGTTGTTTATTCATGTACAAGAGGCAAATGTTAAACCTAAGACAAAAAGGCATAAGACAAATACAGTTGAATGAAAAGGTGGATATATCTTCAACAAACTTGGATTTTACGAGGCACAAGGGAGTCCTTGGTGGTGCTAAGACCAAGTTGACCATTTTGATTTCACCCCCAACTTCACAGTTACAAGCAAAAACACTATAAATAAAATGTTTTCCCACATGATAGAATATATTTTTAGAAGCATAGATATAAGCTTGGAGGAACCTTCACCTAAAAGACATCGTAAACTCATTACCTGAGGCAAATAAGTATTTGGTAAACAGATAAATAAAAGTTGCCTAAGAACTATTAAAACTAGAGCCAGATGATGAATGTTTACTATTGAGCATTTCATGTAAAATCAATATTGGTCACTACGCGTGCGCAAAAAAACCGAGAAAAATCAATCAGAACCTTTGTAGGTGGAGGAGAGTTAGCTTTTTTACCTTTCTAGGCAATTCGGGATCCCATTAGGCACCAATTTCCTTGTCGTTGAGTCCCATTAAGATTGAAGAACCTTATCGATTTGAACTTGAAGAAAATCATTAAACACCCTCAATAAAAAACAAAATAAACTACCAGAAAAAGTAAACAGCAATCTACACAAGTGACAGAGTTGATAAATGTGGAAGAAACACATAATGTATAATATTTCCATTCATCTGCTTCTTTAGAACCCTCATCTTCATCTTACCCCTTGCAATATTAACAGACTTTCTTTCCTCCGATTGTCCAAACTAGCTGAAATTTAGCTCAGATTGGCTACTTCTACCATTGCAGAAACACTCTACTGTTTGATTGACAATTGAAGCCATGTTCAAAGCATAATTTCAAAGCAGGATCTACAAATGATACAATATTGGAAAACTGTTTGTAACAGTCACAGGTGATGCTTTGGATAAAGGAAAACTTTAGCATACTCAATTCATTCAAATTTTAGCAAATTGAAGGCTGCAAAGTGGGTCGCAGAATACCTGGCTCTGTATCTTTTTACATGCAGCAACAAAGTGCTTAGTTCCGGCAAGATACCCAAGTCTCCAACCAGTCATAGCAGAAGCCTGCAAATGCACTATTTAAATGTTACCCAACTGAATGAGGTAAACTGCTTCAGGTTTTATTTACAATCACAACCACATCAAATCATACCTGGCATATTATTTTATTGATGTCAAGAACACAAAAGCAGATATTTAGGACTGATAATTAAATGCAAGATTAAGCTACCTTAGAAAATCCATTCACGGTCAAAGTCCTTTCCCACAAGCCGGGCAAAGATGCAAGGTTTGTGTAAGTAGCAGGTGCATATACTGTGTTCATATATCTCATCAGACAAGACCTGTGTGAAATACTTTAGAAATTCAGCATTTAAATATCAGGAAAGCATAGGACTTGCAATTAGGACTCAGTAATCATACCAGAATTCTAGGATGTTTTGCTACAGTCTTTGCAATCTCTTCAAGCAATTTATTGGGATAAACTGATCCTGCTGGGTTAGATGGAGAGCATAGAATCAGCAGCCATGACTTTTCATTCACTTTAGATTCAAGTTGCTTTGAGTCCAAGAGAAAATTTTCAGAGATTGATGTTGGAAGAATCACCGGGGTTGCATCAGCCAGCCTTGCCATTTCTGGATAACTCGCCCAAAACGGTGCTGGAATTATAACCCAAGGATAAGAAAGTTTTCATAATTTCAGAAATTAAACAGCTTCAATGGTAACCAGCTCCTGATGCATTCCATTAAGAACAAGACTTTGATTGCCTAAATCAAAACACATGCGATTTCACAGAATATGTAAAACAAATAAGTGTAACACATACTGTGTAATCCAATTTCGACAACTAACAAGTTCATCCAGGGTTGCATACAGGCAGCAAATGCTACACACTGCCCAACACTCAATTGTACGAAGGCAACATTCCAGAACCAATTAGTTAGTAGCGGAAATGCAGAAAAACATTACCATGTGTAGGGCCTCAACATCAAAAATCACAGATTAAGCAATCTAGGCTTGGAAAGTGCAGGTCCAAGTGCATTCTCATGTATCTAAGCCTCCTTTTAAATGAAAAAAATTGGATCGCAGAAATGAAAACTGAATTAATTCAGATTCTTTCCAAGTTTCTGAAGCTTGAGAGAAGTACCAAGACCTTCTAAATCCATATTTTTATTGAGTAAGAAGACCCAGTCACTCGAATAAGAAGGGAATACATGATACCTCTTTGAATCTGATTAGATTGGGATGCTTCACTGACCTGTGGCTCATAATCTCCCTGTGAACATGCTCATCGTTCTACAAAAACCAAACAAGACCTCAAATCACTACTACCATCAAATAAAAAATGAAGAAGAAGAAAGTTTCCAGTCCAGATTAATTAGTTCATAAGGAAAAGAAACCAGCACACCCAGATACGACCATAAAGAACAAAATATACAAGTGTAACATCTACAAGACAAAATCGGGTCTTCAACACATATTTATGAAATTCCACCATCCAACTCAACTCACAAAAAAGAAAGAAAGAAAGAACATTGCTCAGTGAACAGGATAAATTCGAAGATGAATAAATAGAGAGAGAGAAGTCATGAAAGTTAAAAAAAGATCACCTTTTGGCCTCTTTCAATGTACTTAACAGCGAAGAGTTCACCGGTCGTTATCTCTCTAACTAGCTTAGCAACACCAAAGTTTCCTGACCAGAAAAAAGTAGGATTCCCGACCTTGCATTCAGGATTACCGGTTGCAAATTATAGAGGACATCGATGCCCCAATCTCTTATCCAGGAAGACTACCGGATAATCTAAAGTCATTCGATAGTGAAAGAAATACATTGAGACAAAAAGGGAAAATAATTCATAATGGAAAAATCACCACGACCCAATAAAAGAAAAGGCACAACAGTTGATGGAATTTGAAACAATCAAAGATATGCTGTCTTTGTGAGAAGAAAAGATACCTGAAAGTCCCCGCCCCAACATACAAGATCACTAACAACGTTTTCTTCCATAGTTTCAGAGAAGCATCATACCGATTTGGGTTTCGGAAGATGGAAAGTTTCTCTATTAATTCATCGCAAAATCTTCATTTATACGGAGTCTTTATGCCCGTGAGAGGAGAGGAAAGAAAATTTCAAATTATTTTCGACCGTTAGCATTTTTGTTTATTCGGCTTTTACAAGTTTTGAGCTTCGACAGCCTTCTTGTTGGGGGTGGTGTTAAGGTTGGCGTTTTTTTTTCAAAATAAGGAGTATTGCTATTTTTAAATTGTTACGGTTTTTATTTATATTTTTAAATTGTTTTTTTATTTTAAAAAATTATTAAATTTATATTTTTTATGATTTTGAAGTATTGATGTTAAAATATAAAAAAATTATATTATTATTGTCGTGACGACGATTTTTCGCGCTTCACTCCCCGTCATCCCTTGATTGGCAAAACAGATTGACAAAAATGGGTTGTTACAAAAGAGTTGTTTTGACAGAAGAACGATGTTTTTATGTTCAATTTTGGCTTCCGATTTCACCTTAAAAATTTCATCACTAAAATTTTTCATCTTCTCAATTTAACCTAGATTAGGCTTCCAAACTTAATTTCTTGTTAACATATAAGCTACTTACAGGTATTGAAGATTTTGTGATCGAATACCAGGAGCAGGACAAAGCAAACAACTCAGGAATTACCAGGCAGCAGCTATGGGATTACTAAGTCAAAGTAGCAGATGAAGAAAAAGTAAAATGAAGTGACATGTAACTGATTCTGTTATGTTTAGGATTGTAATTTTCCTGTCAAATCATAAGAAGATAAAATCACTTCTTATTGATAGTCAAAAGTTGAATCAATTACATGTAATATAAATAGTTTGTAAACTTGAATGACAAGTATTGAATTTACGCAGTACAAGTTTACAATCTTCCCCTTCTCTGAAAATTACTCTCTATTCAAATTATACATTGATAACCCTTCTCCAAAATTGCCTGAATCACAAAGATATACAAAACAAGAATTACAAATTTACATGGTATCAGAGCTGCTGAACTGATTCATACAAAAGGGGGCGTGAATTGTGAAAATCAAGAAAATCAAGAAAACCAGGTTCTTTCAAATGGCTGGATCATCAAACTCAGGAGGTGAACTAAGAACCCCAAAGTTCAATGGGAGCAATTATGATTTCTGGTCAGTCAAGATGGAAACTGTCCTTATAGCTTATGATCTTTGGGATGTGGTTGAATTTGGCACAATGCCTCAACCAAATACAAAATTGGTGTCTGAAGAAGGAGGTACATCAGGAAGTGGAAAAACTACTGCTGCACCCGAGATTACCAAAGAAATGAAAATAAAGAATGCAAGAGCCCTGAGCCTAATTCAAGGAGCAATAACTGATGAGTTGTTTCCAAGAATTAGGAATGAAAAAACAGCAAAAGAAGCCTGGGATATCCTAAAAAGAGAGTTCAGGGGAGATAAAAAAGTCAGAGCAGTCAAACTACAAGCCATGAGAGCTAAGTTTGAATATATGAAGATGTCAGACAGAAGACTTAGAGGATTACCTCTCTAAGTTTTTTGACATGATAAACAACCTCAAATCACTTGGGGAAGAAGTGGCAGAAACAAGGATTGTTCAGAAATTATTAATGAGTCTGAGCAGGAGATACAATTCAATTGTCTCTATTATTGAGGAAACCAGAGATATTGAAACACTAAGGGCTGAAGAAGTTGTGGCATCAGTGAAAGTCTTTGACAGAAGGGAAGGCTTGAATGATGAAAGGGAAAAGTTAAGGGTATCGAAAAGCATTCAAGAGCTCTGAAATTAAGTGGCAAGAACAAGGGCTCACAATACAAAAATCAACCAGTTTGGCAAGGGCAGGAAAGAAAGCCTATTAACTGGATAACAAATGGCAACAATTCTGGTTTAAATCAGAATTACAGAAGTGGAGTGAACACGAGTGGCCTATTCAACTCTAAAAATAGTCATGGGAACAGAAGTCATGACACAACAAAACCTAAGTGCACTGTCTGCCAAAAACATCATTTTGGTATTTGCAGGTTTAAAGGGAAAATGAGATGCAACAATTGCAACCTCTTTGGGCATAATACCAAAGACTGCAAAAACCACAGGCCATTAGCAAATTATGCACAAGAAGATGAAGAAGATATCTCTACAGGCACAATGTACTATGCCTGTCATGCAGCAAGTATAGAGGGTGAAAATGTATGGTATGTAGACAGTGCCTGCAGCAACCATATGACAAGTCAGGAGTCAAAATTGATAGATCTGGATAAGGAAATCACCTGCAAAGTAAAGATGGGCTCAGGTGATTTAGTCCAGGCTACTGGAAAAGGGACACTTGTGGTTGATACAAGTCAAGGAAGGAGGTACATTGAGGAAGTACTACTGGTTCCAGGCTTGGATGAGAATCTGCTCAGTGTTGGGCAGATGATGGAAGATGGCTATTACATATTATTTGGGGGGAACAAAGCAATAATTTTTGAGGATGAAACCCTTAAGAATGTGTTAGCCAGAGTAGTAATGAAAGGAAACAAATGTTTTCCTCTCTCCCTCGAGAACTTGATACCTGCAGCAAAGAAGGCATCTATAGTGGAAGAGTCATGGATTTGGCACAAAAGGCTTGGCCACTTGAATACAGAAAGTATGAAGAAAATACAGCAAAGGAGATTAGTCACTGGATTACCTACATTAACCACAGTGGAAGAAGTGTGTGAGGCATGTGTACTTGGAAAACAAAAAAGGGAAAAATTCCCTAAAAGGGAAAGCTGGAGAGCAAGTAAGCCACTTGAGTTGATTCACACAGATTTGTGTGGACCAATGCAGGTGGAATCTAGTGGAGACAACAGATACTACATCATCTTTATTGATGATTTTACAAGGATGTGCTGGGTGTATTTTCTGAAATTCAAATCAGGAGCCTTAAATGTATTCAGAAAATTTCAGGTGTTTGTTGAATTACAAAGTGGTTTCAAAATAAAGAAACTAAGAAGTGACAGGGGAGGTGAATATACATCCACTGATTTTGAGAGGTTTTGTGAGCAACAAGGGATGGAAAGACAACTAACTGTGGCCTATTCCCCTTAGCAAAATGGAGTTGCTGAGAGGAAAAACAGGACCATAGTTGAGATGGCCAGAACCATGATGAAGGAGATGGTTATTCCAGTTGATTTTTGGGCTGAAGCTGTTAACACAGCTGTGTATGTGCAAAATAGATGTTTCACAACATCATTAACAAGCATGACACCATTTGAAGCATACACAGGAAGAAAACCAAACATAAAGCATCTCAAGGTGTTTGGATGTGTGTGTTACACACATGTTCCAGGACACCTACGACAGAAGCTGAATAAGAAGGCTGAGAAGGGGATTTTCATGGGTTATGGAAGCTGTGAAAAGGGTTACAGGGTATACATCCTGCAATCCAAGAAAATTGTGCTCTCGAGAAGTGTGGTATTTGATGAGAAGAGCAAATTCCCATGGAAAAAGGTGGAAAATGATGATAACTTCATTCCCTTAAATCTGTTGCTCCAGGACAGTGAAGCTGAAGAACAAACTGAAACAAATCAGAGGACACAGACACAGGATGAACCCTCTCGGGAAGAAAATAGTGACAGTGCTGAAAAGAGCTGCACAAGATCAAGGTTCAACACATCAACCCCAGTGAAAATAAGAACACTAGAAGACATATATGCTAGATGCAACCTAAGCATGTATGAGCCTGAAACTTATGCTGAAGCAGCTGGGAAAGAAGTATGGCAGAATGCAATGCAGGATGAATTGGAAATGATTCATAAAAATGATACATGGGAACTGGTGGATAGGACCTCTGCAGAAACTCGTTATTGGAGTGAAATGGGTTTTCAAGACCAAACTAAACCTAGATGGAACAGTAAACAAACATAAAGCTAGACTAGTAGCAAAGGGGTATGCACAAAAATCTGGGATAGATTTTAATGAGACTTTTGCCCCTGTGGCTAGGATGGACACAATCAGAACCTTAGTGGCACTTGCAAGCCAGAAGAACTGGAAGGTATTCCAGCTAGATGTCAAGTCAGCATTCCTAAATGGAATGCTAGATGAAGAGGTATTTGTTGAACAGCCCGAGGGCTTTTTGTTCAGGAGGCAGGACACAAAGCTTGCAAGCTGATTAAGGCATTATATGGCCTTAAACAAGCCCATAGGGCTTGGTATAGTGAGATTGATACCTATCTCACTAAATGCAAGTTCAAGAAGAGTGCATGTGAAGCCACACTGTATACTAAGTCTGATAATGAAGGAAATCAGATTATTGTGTCAATCTATGTGGATGACATAATATTCACAAGAAGTAGTGAATTTATGATGAAGGAATTTAAGAAGGAGATGATGCACAAATATGAGATGACTGACCTTGGGCTTCTTCACCATTTTCTGGGGATGGGAGTGTTGCAATCTGAGGAAAGCATCTTCATTCACCAAGGAAAAATTTGGCCTTGCTGACTGCAAACCAGTATCTACTCCACTGGTTGTAGGAGAAAAATTAAGAAAAGAATCTGGAAGTGAGCTTGCAGATGAGAATCTTTATAGAAGAATTGTGGGAAGCCTGCTGTATTTGACAGCTACAAGGCCTAATCTCATGTATGCAGCAAGCCTACTATCTCGGTTCATGAACAAACCCACAAAGAAGCACATGGGAGTTGCAAGAAGAGTGCTTCGATATGTTCAAGGAACAATTGACTATGGGATAGATTATGTCAAACAAAAATCAGCAACACTTGTGGGATGTTGTGATGTAGACTGGGGGCGCAGTGATGATGACAGCAGGAGCACCTCAGGTTATGCATTTGAATTTGGAAGTAGGGTATTTTCATGGGCATCATCAAAACAATCTACTGTGGCATTATCAACTGCAGAAGCTGAGTATGTCTCAGCTTCTGAGGCAACTGCACAAGCTCTATGGCTGAGAGCTGTGCTAGATGACTTAGGGGAAATATAGACAAAACCTAGAACCCTCTACTGTGACAACATGTCAGCCGTTGCTATGGCAAAGAACCCAGTGTTTCATCAAAAGACAAGGCACATAAACAGGAAAATTCACTTCATACGTGAGGCAGTGCAAGAAGGTTTGATCGACATTAAATTTTGTAGCAGTGAAGAGCAAGTAGCAGATATATTTACCAAGGCATCTATCAAAGAGAGGTTCAATAAGTCGAGATCATTGCTAGGTGTCAAACCAGACAAGCGACTTATACATTTAACAACAATCAACAATTTGCACCAGAGTTAATATAATTACATTTAATAGGAGAGGACAAAACGAGGTAATTTTCTTATATTCCAATTTTTCCTAAAATATCAGTTTACCAACATTTAATTTATAAAAAACATTACTTGATTAAAAAAAAACTAAGAAACAACAGTTTTGCTCCTAACATGAAGACGATGGACCTGAATTGGAAATACAAGATAATTCTATAAAGAAAATTTGAAAAAAAAATAAAGTTATTAAACTCACGGTATGCAATCATAAATAATTATAATAATCAAGATAGCTATTTGAAATATAAACTAGCTTCCCCACTTATATATTGTCGATACTAACTATTGTCGATACCCTTATCACCGTACCGGCATAATAAATCATAGAAGACCCTTCTCGGGTCCATGACATACCTTCTTGTATTATTTTTAGGATATGTGTTTATTCCATTTTTTAAAAAAATCAAATTACATGAACGTGTATTAAACATTGCACCACAATCCTTTTATTCAGGATTCTAAGACACACTAGATGTATATTAGCTCTGTGCATAGCGATCGCAATTCTCGAGATCCCGACATACACTAAATGTATAGCAATCATTGATGATGATACCCTCATCCGGGATCATAACATACACTAAAATGTATGTTAACCATGTATGAAAAGCCCTCGCATTAAAATTGAATTAATTTATCTTTAATTTTAGCTTAGTTGTTTTATTCTCCAATGAAAAAATGACATGGGCAATTCATAAGTCATGTGTGTTAGCTAGATTAACCTAGTCAACTTAATTTTTTTTATTTTGAAAATAATTTTAGAAAACAAAGAGTACTGATTGATTTTTCCTTGGGTTGATCGACTTTGGAGTCACCAAAGTGAATTTCTCCTTCTCAAACTTTTTCAGAAACACGGTTCAACTGCACTCCACAACACATCCTAATAAGGCGAGGATCATTAGGAGCTATGTACAGATTTCTAGAAATGCAAAGTACACACTAAAGTAATTAGAAAACGCAACAGTAATTAAAAAACCAAGTTATGTTTGAATGAAACTATCTATTTTTTATCAAAACCTAAAATTTAACAATTTTTCCTAAAATCTAATTAAAAATAAATAAAGCATTAAATTGGTATGATACTTTTGTCCACTTTTGGCCAACAAATTCTATTTTTTCAAATTTTTTCCTTCAATTGAAATTGGCACCAAATCTTGATTTATATTGTCTTTTCTTTTGCGACCTCACGCCTAATATATATGTTATGGATTTCTTTTCTATTTGAAACAAGATTCGGAACTAGGTAATAGAGGGTGTCATGCCGTACATTGTTCTTAGTTGCAGGTTTTATAAGTTTTGACCAAGTATAGTGGAAGAGAATGGATTTTGATGGTCTTTTATTAATCTTTGACTTTTGAGAAATTATGCCCTTCTAGATTTTACTGGTTTTTATATTTGAAATTTTTTACTCTGTGTTTCGATTCCATTTTTCCGTTCGTAAATAAAGCCCTTCCATTCACCTTTTGAGAATGGGTTTCTTTGTGTATTCCTAGGAAAGCTAATCAACTAAGAACAATCCTTAAGAAGCTAAATGTTGAGCCTCCTACTTGGACTCTTTAAATTATCTGGAGAATCTTGGAAGATAGGGTAAACCCCGACGAGCCCAGGGCAGTCCAAAAATCAACCCCTTTTATCCAAAGTTCTCATCTTTTTCAAGAGAGTGACCATTTAATTGGATCGGAGACTATATCTTGCTAATCTATAACACAACCATTGATTCAATCACCTAGCATTAGTTATGTTTATATCAAACTCGCATGCATATTTACTTTATTATCTACTACTTAGGACTCATATAATGCCCTCGTCTGTAAACGCAATCAAGATTTGGTGACGAACCAGGTCGTAACATGCAGATGAATCTACCCTTCATGCCTGCAGACCTCTTACATAACAGGACCAGTCATCCGTGTTGATGGAGGATTTCATCGTGAATGGTTTGACTGTGTAGACTTGAATTAGAACCATTTTGTGAGGGATTTTAATGCCCTGTCTGGTGCACACAATCAAGATAGGCGCTTAAGTTACGATCAAGGTTGTCAATTCCATTTCGGTTAGTGCTTTGTTTTTTCAATTGGAACGAAATGTTTTAGTTTTGGAGCGTTTCGACGCACCGTTTCAGGGTTGTATTTTTTATGTATATATATATATATATTTAAATATATATTAACTCAAAAAATTAGTTCAAATTAAATAATAAAATTATTTAGAATTGTGCAATTTACTCTAAGAAAAATAAAATAAAATGATTTTTCTAAACAAAATTATGAACATTATAATATTTTGAGAATACCATCGTCAATGTTGCACCTCATTACATTCTCTAATTGTTCTAAAATTTTTACATAACATATATATATGTGAAGAGACTCAGTAAAATTTCATCTCAATCTAACCGTTAGATTAAGAGATATGATTGAAATTGTAAAATTATTCTTTATTTAAAAACACTATATGGTCAAGCAAGACAAGAGAAATTATTTCAGCTTCATTTATGCTAGAATTTGACCAAAAATCTGAAATGGACTGGAATTTAATTCGAGATAAGAACAACTTTCTTTTGTCTTGTTATTTTAACTAGTACAAAACATGTAGGCTGTTCGACTGAAATAGAACGAGATTAACATTCCTGGTTAAGATTGTACACAAAATATCTCATTTTCTTAGCATTGTATTTCCTTTATTTTCTTATCTATTGGGTTCAAAATGATGAGATGCCCAAGCTTGTTGAATAGCTTCTACAATTGTAGAGTTAGCACATCGACATTACTAGCAGATGACTTAAGTTAATTTCCTTATAAAATTTTATGAACAAGGATTACTTTATCCAATTATGTATAGTAGAAATTTAAAAGTTTCTATGTGTTGATGATGCCTTTATACACACACACACACACACTACTTGTGCTTCATCGTCACTAGAATTATAATTTTTCTCAACGAAAAAAAGACTAATTGTGTTGGATTTTTTAATTAAAAAATAAATTTGGGAAAATAATACATTTATGCATAATTTTAAATCGATATAAATTTATTTGTTTATAGCTTTCAACGAAATCACCAACGATAAAATTATTATCGATAACAAAATTATTTAATTTATTGTATTAAAATTAGTTCATTTTTTATTCAATTTAAATTAATAACAACAAACAAATTATATATTGTGAAAACACCTATAATAACCAAATAACAAAAATAAGTAGTTCATTTTCTATCTACAAAAAGAAGAAAATATCATTGAAAATCTATCCCTACGTTACCATCTCATGACTATAACAGTTAAAATTGTTATCAACATTACTACCCTACCCTAATAATTAAAATCAGTAGATTACCTCGAAGAATGAAAAAGACCAGAACACCCCCAAACAATTTGCAAATACCACACAGGTCCTGGGTGAGCCTCAATGGTACGGGGGATGAAGACACAATACTGCACCGATTAGATTGATTGTCTTGCGGTTCACACCAAGAGCTTAATTAGGCTTTACATGGAGTCGTCTTTGTTTCTTCATGATGTTGAGGAAATCATTTCCCTTTAGTGTACATCTTGTTGTAAAGAAAGACAAGAGTAGATTTCTCAGACAAAGGTTTTTATTTGTAGCAATTAATAGAGAAGTGCCCTTTTTTTAAAATCCCTAAAAGAGTACAACTATTGCAACTCCTCTATAAATAAGCATGCATGATCAAATCATAAAGATCTTAAGTAGTGTAATAACAACTACTGCAATTTGTCTACATTAAACAATGATGACAGACTTAAGTGGGAGAAGCGCTTTCTTAATTCTCTCTACTTGAGTGCAATCAATGCATTTTGCAAACCAACAAAGCATGACATGTGAGTTCTTATTGAAAAGTAATGATCCTGAAGATTTGCAGCTGCAGCCTCATGCAACCATCGGTATAGCCTCAACATTTACCAAACCAAACTGGACTATGAAAGCAAGTATGAACTACATATTGTTATTGACTTACAAGTCTTTCTCATGCCATTTGTTGAACAAGCAACTCGATGGTCTAAATAGAAGTTACATGGTTTGAAATTTCTAGATCTGAATGATACATGGAGAAGAACAAGTTTAATCCCTTGGTTTGAAGAACACAAATGTTATCACTTGTACAGGCTAATGTAGCCAAAATCAAAATAAAATGCTCTCTCCCCTTATCTAGAACACAAATGACATCAAGAACCTTTCAACATTGAAATTTATATCCAAGTTTCCAAGTTGCAAGAGAAAGTCCAGTGACCAATGTCTCTGAAAAAATCCACCTCTGAATCAAAAACAACCTTTCTTTGAATAGGTTATATGCAAGAATAAAAGAGCGAGTGGGAGAGAAGGATGAAGGTAGTAATCTCCTGGGATGAGGGCTTGCCAATTAAAACAGAATTCCAAGAACACAAATAAACTTGATAAGCGTGCATTGAACAATAAATTGAGTACATTATGTACATATAAATTTGGAACATGTTGATTTAGATGTCTCATGTCTGGGTATTTATGTCTATGAATGAATAAGAAGGGTCGCATGCAATAGAAATGAATGATATTGCCCATAAGTACATGGAAATGAATGATATTGCCCATAAGTACATGAATAAGAGGAAGAGCTTTGTCAATATAAACATGATAAAGAGAGAAACTATTAAAAGTGAGGGTGAAGAACAATGATGAAATAATGAATACAAATACTTAAATCCCTCAAAAAGTTCATTGATTTGGCACAGAAAAAAAAGATCGAAGAGGCTCATTTTTCTCTGCAAACTCCATGCTCCTATAGCTAAGATGTATAAAGGTAGCGAAGATACTTCATTAGCATTCACCACATCCTTTCTAATAGCACTCAGGAAATAAGAAAACCTTGCATCCCCCTGAATTGAAACCAAGACTTCTCTACCAAAAACCACCCAAAGCAGCACTGCCTTCCGGCTCCCATCCCTCTCTTAAATAGGTTTAATCCATTATTTGAAAATAATAAAGAAAGAAGATTGATATGTGCCAGGTATAAGATTAAAGTTCTGGATTCATTTTCAAATAAAAGGATTAAATATGATATTGGATAGGTAGTTCACGTTTCATTTTAAGTTTCATAAATCTTTTTCTAATATACATTCATATACATAAATGACTCGAGTCTATTTAGGCCAACAAGCCAAGTTCTTGACATAGTTGTGAAATTACAATGACTCCATGGAAACCTTAATAAATAAAATAATAAAATTTAATTCTCAAACGAACCAAGTGTTAAGGTGAGAAATTGTAATGTCCCCTTCTATAGGAGACAAACAACTTATCTTATTAACACACATTCACCAAGAAAATAAGATTTAATTAATTTTTATTACATATATATATATATATATATATATATATAAAGGTTTCATCTATAATAGCAGATCCCAAGTTTTCGATATATAACATAACCTTTAATTCATTATTGACCCAATCATCATGGAATAGGACAAAACGAGTTAATTTTCTTACATTCCAATTTTTCCAAAAATAGTGATCATACATATTAGTTTACCAACATTTAATTTATACAAAATATTACTTTATACATAAAAACTAAGAAACAACAACTTCACTCCTACCATGAATATAATGGACCTGAAACGAAAATATAAGATAATTCCATAAAGAAAATTTGAATAGTACAATTATTAAACCCACGGTATACAATCATACATGATTATGATAATGAGCATGGTTATTTGAAACACAAACTAACTTCTCCACCTATGTATTGTCGATACTAAATATTGTCGATACCCTTATCACCCTACCGACATAAATATAGAAGACCCTTTCTCGGGTCCTTGACATACCTCGTATTATTTTTAGGATATGTGTTTATTCCATTTGTTATTTTTTTAAAATTTAAAATACATGAATGTGTATTAAAGATTGCACCATAGTCCTTTTACCCAGGAGTTTAACATATACTCGATGTATATTACCTATGCATAGTGATCCCAATTCCCGAGACCTAACATCCACTAAATATATAGCAATCATAGATGATGATACCCTCATCCGAGATCATAACATACAATAAAATGTATGCTAACCATTTTAGTGATCCCTTTATCTGGGATCCTAGCATGCACTAACTGTATGAAAGCTACCGCTATGTTTTGTTCATGACATTTATAAACTTCCCTCACACACATGTCTTAAATATTCTTACTGATAAAACATAAAAAAATTTAAACTTCCACTAAGGCTTTAAGCATAATTCACACATTTTCATTACAAAAATTAAATTAGAAATGTAGGAATGAATCGATGCTCTGATCATGGTTCCTTGTTACTGTTGTTGCACCACACTCATGGTCCCTCCTGCAATGACAGGAAATTTTCATAAATCATTTTCAACAACCGATACATTTCCTAATAGCCACAGCGAAACAATCCAATATGCCTTCAAATTTGTTTTTCTTTAATTTATATTTTTTTATAACTTTTATCAATCAAAATATCATTATAAACACTCATTTTTTTAACATAACTTTTTTTATTTTCCTTTAAGGCATCTAACTCATCGCTTCAACCTCCCACCTTTTCTTTTTCTTTTCTTCCTCTCAAAGTTACCAGTATAGGTCACATTCCAACCTCTACCAAGATTTTTAATTATAACTAGATTAATAGAGCTCCATTTTATACAAAATTTATCTCTTTTGAAAGATAACATATAGTGTTACTACTCTTATGTAGGTAAGAGAACCCAGTTCTACCCCCAACTTTCATGAAATGCATCACAAAACTGACAGACCTACTATTCTGTAGATTCTCCCTGTAAAGTCACATTCAATGACCCTTAAGTAGAGTTATAAAATTTAAAATTAAATGAAACTAGTTTCCTTTGATGATAAACATCGAGAACTACAACTCCTACGAAGCAAACCTATCCTCATTTCCTTCTTTTTCCACTTATATTATCTTTGAAAGTCAAGAGATGAATCTACCCAGTTGTTAACTTTTGAATCATATATATTGCACCCCATTGTGAGAGTGTGGTGTCGCGGTCACCCTCCTTGTGAGCGGGGGAATTCATGCGAGGGTCTTATATTTAATTCTATTGAAAAGGGAGTCGCCACCTAGTATTATGGTTACTAGGAAACCTAAAACTGGTCTTTAATAGATTCTAAGGCAAGGGACCTGGTTTCAGTAAAGGGAAGGTTTTAACACTCCTAATACTCCCTACCTAAGGTAAGTCGCTTGATGTTTTGGTTTGTTTATTATTTGTTATGGTTTTGATCTTTCAAAGAATATGTTGGTTAAATGATGATGGTGTACTATCCCGCCAAATATTTTGTATACGACTCCTTAAGATTTATTTATCCAAACACCGATCATCGAATAATAGCATACTATTCCAGTTGAATATTTTGGATACTCGACTCCTTAGGATTTATTTATCCAAACACCGATAGTGAATAATAGCATACTATTGCCGCATAATATTTTAGATATTGACCCCTTAGGATTTATTTATCCAAACACCGACAGTGAATAATAGCATATCATCCCCGCCAAATATTTTGGATATTAACCCCTTAGGATTTATTTATCCAAACACCGACAGTGAATAATAGCATATTATCCCTACCAAATATTTTGTAGATTAACCCCTTAAGGTTTATTTATCCAAACACCGACAATGAATAATAGCATATTATCCCCCATCAAATATTTTGGATATTAACCCCTTAGTATTTATTTATCCGAATACAGACAGTGAATAATAGCATATTATCCCTACCATATATCTTTGATACTCGACTCCTTAGGATTTATTTATCCAAACATCAAACAACAAATAACAACGATACTATCCTGGCCAAATATTTTGGATATTGACCCCTTAGGATTTATTTATCCAAACACCGATAGCGAATAATAGCATACTATCCCCACCAAAATTTTTGGATACCAACCCCTTAGATTTTATTTATCCAAACACCGATAGTGAATAATAGCATATTATCCCGCAACATATTTTGGATACTGACCCCATAGAATTTATTTATCCAAACACCGAATAGTGAATAATATCATACTATCCCTGCTGAATATTTTGGATACTGACCCCTTAGGATTTATTTATCCAAACACCGAATAGTGAATAATAGCATAGTATCCCCGTCAAATATTTTGGATACTAACCCGTTAGGATGTATTTATCCAAACACCAAATAGTGAATAATAGCATACTATCCTCATCAAATATTTTCGACATCTGACTCCTTATGATTTATTTATCCAAACACTGAATAGTGAATAATAGCATATTATCTGTTGACATATAATGTCACACTTATATGTTTTATATATTTTGATGATAACAATAAAGAGAAAATGGACTAATAATATGCTTGGATGAGATTAAGCGATAAACAGGTATTATACAAAGAATACATCAACAAGCATAACGGAGTACACGAAGAAATCACTCCAAGAAGTCCAAGATGCAAGCAAGTGAAGACAAAGAAGAAGTTTTCATTTTAGTGCTTTAAATTATGTAAATCTCAAATGTCTAACTTGATAGCACAATTTAAAATGAACTCACACACTTCACATTGCATGCATTAAAAGGGTTTGATGATGAGAGGATTAAGTCATATTCAATCGGTTCAAAATTTCGAAAAGATAATTTGTCACAATTGCCTTTCAGCATGAACCGGTCGACCGCTTGGTTTATACCAAGTTAACCGGTCGACCGCTTGAAGACGAATTGTCTTTCAAGCCGAACCGGTCGACCGCTTGGGTTATCCGTTGTGAACCGGTCGACCGCTTGAAGATGAATTGTCTTTCAAGCCGAACCGGTCGACCGCTTGGGTTATCCGTTGTGAACCGGTCGACCGCTTGAAGACGAATTGTCTTTTGAACTGAACCGGTCGACCACTTTATTTGTCCGTTGTGAACCGGTCGACCGCTTGATATGACAGTTGCATTAAAACGGCTATAAACGGCTAGTTTCTTTTAGAAACTTATAAATAGCCCTCCTAATTGCAAAAATAAATACACAAGAACTTTCATATCTTATATTGAGGCAATTAGAGTGCAAAAACATCTTCATATCATCAATCTTTATTAATACTCATATTTGTGTTTAAATCTTCATATCTTAACACAAAGAGTATTTTTCATTCTCACTACACTTAAACACCTTCAAATATTCTAAGTGTTATCAAGTGAGATAAAGAGATTATAGATCTTCATTTGTAATATCTACACTATTAAGAGTGTATTGTTGTTTGCAAAAACAACCATTGTAATATTCTTGAGAGTTGAAGTATAAAACTCTTTGATATTGGTGAGGGAATATCACCAAGGAAAAATCTTGAAGAGGGTACATCTTCAAGTGGGAAGAAGGAAAATCTTGAAGAGGGCATATCTTCAAGTGGTGTAAAAGTCTTGGTGTGGATTCATCAAGCAAGATTTGTAATCTTGTTACTTGGACTAGTAAGAGAGTACAATACTCAAGTACGGATTTGTACTTGAATCGTGGACGTAGGCTTGCCGAACCACGTTAAAAACCGAGTTAGCAATCTCTCTCTCTTATCTCTTTACTTTAAAGTAATTGATTTTAGAATTGCTATAATTATTGTATTTACACCTAATTCCCCCCCCCCCCCTTAGGTGTATAGTTGCCTTAATCCTTGAATAACATTATCCTCACTGAATATTTTGGATATTGACACCTAAGGATTTGTTTATCCAAACAACAAACAAGTGAATAATAGCATAGTATCCCCCACCAAATCTTTTGGATATTGACCCCTAAGGATTTATTTATCCAAACATCAAACAGTGAATAATAGCATACTATCCCTGTCGAATATTTTGGATACTGACCCCTTAGGATTTATTTATCCAAACAACGAACAATGAATAATAGCATATTATCCCTGTCGAATATTTTGGATACTGACCCCTTAGGATTTATTTATCCAAACAACGAACACTGAATAATAGCATATTATCCCTGCCGAATATTTTGGATACGAACCCCTTAGAATTTATTTATCCAAACATCGATAGTGAATAATAACATAATATTCCCACTGAATATTTTGGATATTGACCCCTTAGGATTTATTTATCTAAACACCAACAGTGAATAATAAATTCCCAAAAATAAAATTTAAATATTTTTGAAATATTGGCCAATACCCTTTGCATTTAAACAAAGATGTAAAATCTCAAGATGCAAGAAATGAGTTTTCTTTGTGAAAGCCATACTTAAACACATTTTCTCTACAATCTCATAGATAATATATCTTTTTTGAAAGAAAAAGAATTTTTAAAGGATGCTAGTGTATTGGAAGTATGTAAGAAAATAACATATTTTTTTTGTCTTTTATTAAAATATTTTTATGCAAATTTTATATTTTTTGTATATTTTTTTCTTTATTTTTATTATTTTTATTATGGGTGGACTGGTTGCCAGCCCTGATGGGCCAGGCTGCGAACCCCCTCGCTAGGATGGGTTGTGAGCCCACTTGATGGGCTGCAACACCCCATAGGGATGGCCCTTGGCCCAACTTTACCTCCTACTGGCTTTTGGGCCAACTTTACCTCCTATTGGCTTTCGCCCCAACTTTACCTCCTCATCGGGATTTCGCCCAATCATTCTTGGAACAGGCTCTCGACCACTTTTCTCGTGCTTGTACTGCGTGCTTCGATCCATTTACTCTCGGACTGGGCTTCTAGCATGTGGGCTTGTATCCTAGTCACCTTGGTTGGGGCTTCTAGATGGATTGGAAGCCCTTCCAGACATCAACAGTCGGGAAAAACCCGACCCAACTGCCTAGAGGGGAGTGAATTAATTCACTCCCCGCCACACGCAGATGCAGAGAAGGAGATGAATAGTAAAGGCGTAAATTTCAAGTGTGATGAACGACGTCCTTGTTCATACCTTTGGGTAGAGGAGGTGAAGGTGGTTCTTATGGTCGTGGTGGCATCGGAAATGGAATCAAAAGGTGGACGGTGGGGTTGCAGTTGTTGGGGCTATTATGCCTTTGCTTCTCCGGAGACCACAGCTGGGTTGCTGGAGTTGAGGGGTGGATGCTGGTGATGATAAGGCGGCTCTTGGTGGCCGAAGTTGTTGAACTGAGGGGAAGAGAGAGAGAGGGTCTTCTGGTTTTATTTATCCAAACACCAAACAGTGAATAATAACATACTATCCCTGTCGAATATTTTGGATACTAACCCCTTAGGATTTATTTATCCAAACAACAAACAGTGAATAACATCATATTATCTCTGCCGAATATTTTGGATACGAACCCCTTAGAATTTATTTATCCAAACATCGATAGTGAATAATAACATAATATTCCCACTGAATATTTTGGATATTGACCCTTTAAAGTTTATTTGTCCAAACATCAAACAATGAATAATAGCATACTCTCCCTGCCGAATATTTAGGATATTAACTTCTTATGATTTATTTATCCAAACACCGGACAATGAATAATAGCATATTATCCCCGCCGAATATTTTGGATATTGACCCCTTAGGATTTATTTATCCAAACACCGACAGTATATAATAGCATACTATTGCCGCAGAATATTTTAGATACTGACCTCTTAGGATTTATTTATCCAAACACCGAACAGTTGAATAATAGCATAGTATCACCGCTGAATATTTTGGATATGGACCCTTGGGAATTATTTATCCAAACAACGACGAGTGAATAATAGCATACTATCACCCTCGAATATTTTGGCTATTGACCCCTTAGGATTTATTTATCCAAACACTAATAGTGATTAATAAATTCTCAAAAATAAGATTTAAATATTTTTGAAATATTGGCCAATACCCTTTGGATTTTAACAAAGATGTTGTAAAATCTCAAGATGCAAGAAATGAGTTTTCTTTGTGAAATCCATACTAAAACACATTTTCTCTACAAACTCATAGATAATATATCTTTTTGAAAGAAAAGAATTTTTAAAGGATGCTAGTTTATTGGAAGTATGTAAGAAAACAACATTTTTTTGTCTTTTATAAAATATTTTTATGCATTTTTGTATATTTTTTCTTTATTTTTATTATTTTTATTATAGGTGGATCGGTTGTCACTACGATGGGCCAGGTTGCCAAGCCACTCGCTAGGATGGGTTGTGAGCCCACTTGATGGGCTGCAACCCCCATAGGGATGGCCCTTGGCCTAACTTTACCTCCTACTGGCTTCGGGCCGCTTTACCTCCTATTGGCTTTCACCCCAACTTTACCTCCTACTGGATTTTGGACCGGGCTCTCGGACCACTTTTCTCGTGCTTGTACTTGTGCTTCGATCCATTTATTCTCTAACTAGGCTTTCAACCCATTTACTCTCGGATCGTGCTTTTAGCATGTGGGCTTCTAGCCCAGTCACCTTGGTTAGGGCTTCTAGACGGATTGGAAGCCCTTCCAGCATCAATGGGCCGGGAAAAAAACCCGACCCAACTGCCCAAAAGGGAGTGAATTAATTCACTCCCCGCCACATGCAGAGAAGGAGATGCCCAAAGTGTGATGAACGACATGCCTGTTAATACCTTTGGGTAGAGGAGGTCGAGGTGTTTCTTATGGTCGTGGTGGCATCAGAAATGGAATCAAAAGGTGGACAGTGGCGTTGCAGTTGCTGGGCTATTCTGCCTTTGCTTCACCAGAGACCACAACTAGGTTGCTGGAGTTGAGGGGTGGATGCTGGTGATGATAAGGCGCCTCTTGGTGGCCGAAGTTGTTGAACCGATTGGAAGAGAGAGAGAGGGTCTTCTGGTTTTAGAGAGAAAAGGTGACTGAAATGAGAAAGAAGAGAGAAAAAGAGAAGGGAAAGAGTTGATGATGTCGGGATTGGTTGACAAAAAAATGCTAGAGTTTTTACGTGAATTCTTCCCTCTTCATCTTTTGTTTTTTTCTTCCTTTTTCACTCCCCCCTATTTTTCTCTTCTTTGTTCTTTATATTTTTTTACTTCTTTCTGTGTGAAATCGTTTTTTCATTTTCGATCTTCACTCTGTGCACTTTGCTGCTCCTTTTTTCCCCACTCTTAGCCTTTTCCAAATTTTCTCTTCTCCATGCTCACTTTCTCCTCTGTTTCTGCTACTTTTCCTTTCTTTTCCCCCCTAATATTTTTTTACTCTGTCTTTTTTTCTTCCTCCTCATCTCCTCTACATGCAGCTATTTATAGCAGATAACATACACACCTTCGGCTGCCAAAATTTGAATGCAGGTGCCGTTGAAATTTTAATGCAGACGCTCCTGAACATTTAAGGCAGGAGCACGCCAAAACATGCATGGTAAAAGTATGATTTGGTCCCTCAATTTATAATTGCTCTAATTATAACTCCAATTGGATTTAAACTTATGATTTTATGCAATTATGTCCCATCAAAAATTTCAATCTCAACCTTAGCTTTGCGCGACCTTTTTATTCTGGTCCTTGGTTTCTGATTTTCGATTTTGCCCTCCATTGGCTATTTTTGTTCAATTTTGTCCTTGTACCAATATATATTTTTTTATTATATTTTTTCAGAAACATAAAAATAATGTGTCAAAAATTGGGTAGCAACAATATATATTTGGCCAAAACTTGGCCTTGGGAAAACAAGACTTCCATCATTCTTTTCATGGTCAATTATTCACACCTAATACAACATATACAATAATTATTTTGCAAAACAGATAATTTTTCCCTCCAAATTACTGCCCTCAATGGCTAGCCATGGCCATTCCTTGGGCTCCCCCTTTCCTTTCCAATTAGCTCTCATTTCATCCCATTTCATGCCACATTCATCAATTACACACAGTTCCACATTCCCCCCAAAATATTCCAAGAACCCTAACCCAAATCTCATAAAGAAAACCATGAAATTTAACCATAAAGTCTATAATCTTTTATTTGCATATAAGAAATGCCATACTAGTGGAAGACTTAAGACCCTACTAGCTTGTGAAATCACAATCTCCTCCTCCCCTCTTTTTCTTCCTACTACCGCCAGCCCGATGCTCCTTTTTTCCACCAATTTCTTCTTCTAGTTATACTCCAAATCCTTGTGTTTTTTTATGTATG
The DNA here is from genome assembly GCA_032356905.1 of Salix exigua. Taxonomy (NCBI): domain Eukaryota; kingdom Viridiplantae; phylum Streptophyta; class Magnoliopsida; order Malpighiales; family Salicaceae; genus Salix; species Salix exigua. The sequence continues at coordinate 13,120,122 of CM063605.1, forward strand.
AATGTTTTGGTAACACTTAATCTCAGTTTCACTTTGAAATTCTTCTTCAATTGGGTAAGAAATCTATTAATATCTCCTCCCTTTCTTCCTCTCATTCTCATCGGGCAAAGACAAAAGAGGGTATTTATACCCTCAATTTCTCTTATTATAGTTAGGTGTCATTACCTTTAAATGTTTTCTTTTCACCCCACATCTTCTCTTCTTATAATTTAAATCATAATCATTATATTTATTTCAATTCCATCTCCTCAACCTATTTAATTTCTTTTATTTCTCTTTCAAATCATAATCATAATGATTTGAGACATGAGATTGGAATAAATCTGATATATATCAATTGCATCAAATGTCAACAAATTAAATTGAAAAAATAAATAAATCAGATTTAATACAATCAAATGACAATATGCTTGGATTGCTACCCTAGAATATTGTGTTCAACTATTATAAGAAATTGTTTGCACTACTCAAATGGCACCAATGCGGGTGTGCCAACAACTTTTTTATTAATATTATAATTTATTTAAAATACTTAAATACCCCTAAATCAACTTTCCAATCACAAAAAAAACTTATATGATAGCAACTTTTAAAAAATTAATTTTAGGGTAATCTGGGTATCTTATCGTGTAAAAAATGTTGACATGTATGAAATGCCCTCACATTAGAATTGAATTAATTTATCTTTTAATGGTAGTTTACTTATTTTATTGTCCAATGAAAAAGTAAAAACGACATGGGCAATTGATTGGTCATGTGTGTTAGCTGGATTAACTTAGGTCAACCTATTTTTTTATTATTTTGAAAAGAATTTTAGAAATCAAAGAGTACTCGATTGATTTTTCCTTGGGCTAATCGACTTGGGAGTCACCAATGTGAATTTCTCCTTATCAAACATTTTCGAAACACGGTTCAATCTGCACTCCACAACACATCCTAATAAGGCGAGGATCATTGGGAGCCATATACTGATTTCTAGAAGCACAAAGTATGCACTAAAGTATGCACTAAAGTAATCAGAAAAAACTCAGCTTATATGTAAAAGAAATAAATTGCAACGCATCGGATGCATCTCTCTTAACCTCAATTCATAATTCTATATGTTTGAATCAAACTATCCATTTTTATCAAAACCTAAAATTTAATGATTTTTCTAAATCTAATTCAAAATAAATAAAGCATTAAATTGATATGATACTATTGTCCAATTTTGGTCTACAAGTTTTATTTTTTCAAATTTTGTACTCCAACCGAAATTGGTCATACACACTACTTATTCTTTTAAACAATTACACTATATTTTTTTGAAATCTATTATATTTTTGTCCAAAAGTTTTGATTTATTTCATTTTGTCCTTCAATTGGAATTAAATATATATTTTCTTTTATTTTTTATTTGGTATTAATTCTTTTGGTTTTTTGGTCCTTCTTGGACAATGTTATATAAATTCATTTATGCTTTTAGTTTTTGTTTTTGATTTTTGTTGGTGTTTTATTTTTTTGTTCGATTCTAAATTTTTAATTTATGATGGTTACTTTGCATTTTATTTTTAAAAATCCTTTTATTATTTTTCGATCCCAAGGTTTTGATTCATTTTTTATTTATTGTCCATATTTATTCATTTATGCTTTTTTGTTTTTATTTTTTGTTTTATTTTGTTGGTGGTGTTTTATTTTTATTCAATTCGTTTTGAAATTTTATTTTATGCTTGTTATACTTGCATTTTATTTTTAAAATCCCTTTATTAGTTTTTTGTGTCAAGGTTTTGATTGGTTGCACTTTTTCATTCACTTGAAATTAATTATATATATTTTTATTTTGTCAATTATTCTTTTAATTTTTTATTTAGTATTGATTCCTTTGGTTTTTGGTCGTTCTTGGACAATATTTATTTTTGTTTGTATTTATTAATTAATTCTTTTAGTTTTTGTTTTGTTTTGATTTTGTTGGGTTTTTTTATTCAGGTGAAGTTATGAAATTTTAATTTATGTTGGTAATTTCTTTTTCCCTTTTTTATTTTTTTAGTATTTTCTTTTATTTTTATTTGTTCATCGGATCATATGATTTTTTTATGCTCATAATATTTATTTTAGTTTTTAATTTTGTTGTTGTTTTTGTGTTCTCTGTTGTTAAAGATATTTTTATTTTTCGAGATTATTTTATGGTTTATTGTTTGTGTAATAATGAAGAGCAAAGACATTGCTAATAGTCAACCAAATACTAGAAATCAAAGGATAACTAGAATAGTTGCTTATTCAAGTAAATATGGGCACCAAGAGTTTCTTGGGATCTTTTGCAATTACATGACCACGCTTTGTCACCAAATCTTGATTTATATTGTCTTTTCTATTGTGACCTGGCTCGCAATATAGATGTTATGGATTTCTTTTCTATTTGAAACACGATTTTGGAACTAGGTGAAAGAGGTCGCCATGCCGGACATTGTTCTTAGTTGCAATGTTTTTAAGATTTTGACCAAGATAGAGGAAGAGAATGGATTTCGATGGTGTTTTTTTAGTCTTAGAGTTTTGAGAAATAATCCCTTCTAGATTTAAGGAACAAAAACAAACAAAAACTCAAAAGAATAAGGATCGAAATGTAAAACAACATATAGGATCAATTTTAATTGAAGGGCATAATTGAAAAAATAAAAATTTCGATTGAAGAAATTAGGAAGAAAAATAATATCAAAAGACCAGGGAGTGAAATAAAACAACCAAAACTTGGAGGATCGTCATGTATTTTCTGGTTCGAAGAGAGAAAAAAGGGAAAAACATACACCAACGATTCCTCAACGATTCCCTAACCACCTTCACACGACACACGCTGCACTATGAGGAAGAGAATGTGACACGGTGACTGACATTTTCAACCATATATAGACAACGTAAGCATTGCTCGACAAACACGCACACGTGAGAACTAATGGCGTGTCAATACAACATGCTTGTAGTAACTTCAAAAGGATAATAAAAATGTGGAATTGCTCACAACTCCCGGACCTAGCGATAACCATGAAAAATAAAATGTAAAAGTACCACAACACCCCCAACAACAGGTCTTGTTTTTTGTCTTCAGTAAGGTATTCACGTAGTTTCATTTTGCGCAAATATGTGAAGAACTGAAAATACCATTGCCTCTAGCCTTGCCATGCGTCCCGCCCTAGGGCAATGACGATATTTCAATGTTTAATATAAAAAATACCCCTAACAAGCCTTCTTCTTTTGTGAGCTCCTAGGTAGTAATTTTACTATGTAAATAAAAACAAAAAGACTAGAACACCCCTAAATAATTTGCAAATACCACACAGGTCCTGGGTGAGCCCTAAAGGTACGGGGGATGAAGAGAGAATACTTCACGGGTGACATAGATTGTCTTGCAGTTCATGTCAAGAGCTTAATTAGTCTTTACATGTAGTCGTCTTTGTTTCTCCATATGTTGAGCAAATCATTTCCCTTTATTGTACATCTTGTTGTAAAGAAGGACAAGAATAGCTTTCTCTGACAAGGCTTTTATTTTTAGCAATCAATAGTGAAGTGCCCTTTTTAAAATCCCTAAAACAGTACAACTATTGCAATTCCTCTATAAATAAGCAAGCACAATCAAATTATAAAGATCTTAAGTAGTGTAATA
>CM063606.1:0-53593 GCA_032356905.1 Salix exigua
ATTTATGTACCTGGGATCCAATTTGTTCAACACATCCTTGATGATGGCTTGGATTAATTTTGATTCGTGCCTGCTCATAAAAAAAGCAAGACGTTAATAGAGAAACAATTAAGTATATATGCTAAAAAATTTTTATTGTATCACATGGTATAATTACTCTAATGTACGTACATTCACTCCATAAAATGAATCTTAGAGAAATAAAAGGCATACCGATTTTCCATATCATTGAGATTCCATCCAGAGAGATTTCCGGCTTCCTCAAGAGCTTTTCTCCACTCCTTCACCTTCTCTTTGAAACATTCTTCATGCTTATCAAATGCTTTTGCAAAACTGCTATTGTTTGCTGTTTCTTTGAACTCCAAGAAACTGGATTGCGACCAAGGTATACAATGTACGCACCTGTGGAAGAAAAGTCGTCCCTGTCACCTCCCCAGTCAACGTCTGAATAAGCTTTGAGTTGAACCCGAGAGTCAGTGTGTTGTTGATTGGAGAAGGCATGAACTTGAAGTGGTGATTGGTGATGTAATTAAAGACCATCATTGACGGAACCACAAAGATACCGTAGCAGACGCTTGACAAAGGTCCAGTGCTCTGTAGTTGGAGAGTGCATATATTGAGAGAGTTTATTCACAACAAATGCAATATCTGGCCTTGTCAGCAGCAGATACTGAAGACTACCAATAACTTTGCGATATTCCGTAGGATCATGCAATGGAGAACCTGAATTTGCCTACAAAATTGGGGAAGTGGGGAGTGGTGTGAGCACAGGTTTTGCTTCATTCATTTTTGTTTTCTGTAGTAGGTCCATGATATATCTCCTTTGCGAAAGCAGTATGCCTTGACTGTTCTTTATAACTTCCACCCCCATAAAGTATGATAATTGACCGAGGTCTTTCAGTGAGAACCTGGATGCAAGATTATCAACAAATGAACGAACCCGTGTAGCATTACTTCTCGTGATTATTAGATCATCAACGTATACCAGTATGTAAATAACGTGAGCACAGTCATGAAAAACAAATAGGGAAGTGTCTGCATGTGAATTTTTGAACCCAATCTGCTCAAGATAATTTCGGAGTTCATGATACCAGGCTCAGGGAGCTTGTTTTAGTCCGTATATGGCTTTGCGGAGTTGACACACATGTGAAGGGCGATCTCTGTCCACAAACCCCGGTGGCTGCTGCATAAACACAATCTCAGAGAGGCGTCCTTAAAGGAACGCATTATTGTCGTCAAACTGTTGTAATGACCATCCTTTAGAAATGGCAATACTCAACACAACCCGAATTGTGGTGGGTTTGATTACTGGACTGAATGTGTCCAAATAATCAACACCTGGACGCTGATGAAAGCCCTTCGCTATGAGACGAGCTTTGAACCTTTGAATTGTGTCGTCTGAATTCCTTTTAATCCGATATATCCACTTGTAACCCACAACATTTTGTTGAGCAGAGGGTGGGACTAATTCCCAGGTTCCATTTCGAACTAAGGCATCACATTCATCTGACATGGCTTGACGCCAACGAGTGTCTTTAAATGCCTCTGTAATCGTTGTTGGTTCGATATCATCTGGATTGAACAAGTCGTGTGTGCAGACTTAACTTTTGGACGGGTTTAGTAATATTATTTTTGGCTCTTGTTGTCATGGGATGAGTGGAGACAACACTCGTTGGTGGGTGGTGAGTGGTAGATGTAGGTGGAGATGGATTATTTGGAGGGAAGATCGGTGGAGTTGAGCTGTTGGAGAGGGTGACAGACGACATTGAAGAATATGGTGTTTGTGTTGATTCTGTAGTCAAAGGATTGAGTGGAACAAAGGATGCCACGTGAAGTGGGACAGGGGAGAAGGATCTGTGATATATGTAGTGACATGTAGGATGGGTGGAACCCACGTGTCAATGGCAGTGAAGGACTTGGACGACTTGTTGTTTGGGCGGATAAGGCTTCAAAGGGAACTCATTTTCCACAAATCTCACATGGCGTGAGACATGAATTCTCGTAGATTTGGGATCATAGCGAAATAGGCACTTTGGTCGAGTGAGTAACCAAAAACACACATGGGTGCGAGTTTGATTCAAGTTTATGGGCAGTGTAAGGTTGTAGCCGAGGATAGCAAAGGCAGACCAAAAATTTTCAATTTGGTGTAATTGGGATTTTGTCTGGAATATCTTTTGGAATGGGGATTGAAAGTTTAAGATGGGTGATGGCATGCGGTTAATGAGGTACACGCAGTGGCAAAAGCTTAGGGCCGAATTGTGATGGTATGGAGGCGTGTGTGAGTAATGCCATGCCTGTCTCAACAATGTGCGGTGTTTTCTCTCAGATATACCATTGTGCTCGGGCGTATGTGGTGGGGTTGTTAAGTGGGCAATGCCGAGATCGGAGAGTATGTTGGCGAGAGCTATGTACTCACCTCCGTTATCCGTGTATAGGTGTTTGATTCTGGCTTGGAAATGATTTTCAGTGAGGGATTTGAATTTGAGGAACACAGATTTGACATCAGATTTTCGGTGAAGAGGGTAGAACCGGACATATCGAGTGAAGTGGTCAATAAAGATGACGTAGTATTTGTGACCTGTGGGGGACAGAATAGGTGAAGTCCAAACATCCGAAAATATGAATTGAAGAGGATGAATGGATAGAATTGTAGAAGTGGAGAAGGAAAGCTTGTGACTTTTATTGCATAAACAGGCATTACAGAACTGAGTTTTTGACATGGAAGGAGAAGATCCTAAATTATTACGAGTCACAATATGATGAAGAATTGAAGGAGCAGGATGCCCGAGCCTGTGATGCCAGTGAAGGGAAATGTTTTTGATGGAGGAAAAGGCCAGGAGTGGTGAGTGAAGTGGCCATTCATAAATGCCATTATGTGCGTGACCCTCAGCAATATCTCGCCGTGCTGAAGACTCTTCACAAAAACAGATTATGTAAGAATTCAATCGAAACATAATTAGTCTTACAAAATTTAGATATAGATATGAGATTTTTGTGAATGGATGGGACACACAACACTTTGTCTAATTGAAAAGTATGCTTAGAGGAGGGAAGGGAGGTTGAACCAGTATGCATTACTGGAAGAGTTGAGCCATCGCCAATCATGAGATCATCATTTCCATTGTATGGAGAATGGAGGGAAAGTTGTTCAAGTCTGTGGTGACATGGTAAGAGGCGCCACTGTCAAGTAGCCAAGACTGTTGGTTGCCAGTAGTTGCCATATTGGCTTGTGGTGGTGGAGGTGGGTAGGGAGATGTGTTGAAAGGATTACCATTCTGAATTGGAATAAGGCGAAAGGATGGGCAACGTTTGGCAGTGTGTCCTTGAACACGACAGATTTGGCATTGTCCCAAGTAAGGTCTTGGTGGTGGTCGAGTGTTTGGGAATGAAGGGGATGAATTAGGTCTGTTTGGTGGTGGACGGTAGGAGGGACGCCAGGAGGAATTATAGGGAGGACGCCATTGGCGATTGGGTTGTCGATATGTGAGGTGAGCTGTGGCTGGAAATGTTTAGGAATTGACAATGTTGGTTTGAAGTTGGACTTCAAAGTTCAGTAACTTATGCAATTCCTCAAAGGTGATGGAGGTGTCACGTGCTTGCACAGCACGAACAAGTTCACTGTAATCGTCAGGAAGGCCATCAAGAATTTTATCTGTAATATCTTCCTCATCAAGTGGAGCACCAAGGAGAGCAAGAGATTTGATAACCTGCATGAATTCAGATATGTAAAGGGAGTTTTTGGCTGTGTTTTTGAGTTGAAGTTTGAGTTGCTTGATGCCTCCTCGGGATGGTTTGGCATATGTATTGGCAAGGATGGTCCAAGCTTGCTTAGATGTTTCAGCTTGAGCAATGAAAGGAATGAGCTGGGGTGTTATGGAGCCAATAAGGGCATTGAGGATTAGTTGATCTTGACGTGTCCATAGTGAATGAGCTGGGTTGGTAACTGTTGATTCTGATGTGGTGATAGTAGCAGGTGGACAGGGAGTGTTGCCATTGATGTAACCAAGAAGGTCATAGCCTACAAAAAGAGTATGAAATTGCAGCTTCCATGATAGGTAATTGGTTGATGTGAGTTTGAGTGGTGCTTGAGCAGCAATATTAATGGTAATGAGCTGCTGGGATGTGGTATTTTCGGTGGCTGGAGCTGTGTTTGTTGCCATTGTGCTATAGGTTTGATGAGCAGGGAATTTTTTTTTGAAGGTTTTGGTTTTATGTAGATCATAATAGCTCTGATACCATGACAGAGTTGAATGTTCAATGTTGTATTTCATTCATCTCAACTGGTCTTTAAATATAGAATTACAGATGGGTTTGTTTAACCCAATTAAAGCTAGTGTCCCATGTATTCGGGATTTACATTTTGAATTTTGAATTTAAACTGAAGAGATATAATTTAAACTGAGGATATATCCCTAATATCTCTAATATCAATGTCATAGAATAATGTGGCCAGTTTTCCTCTTTTTGCACTCAAGAATCTCTACAAGTTCATCAAGACACCATCTTGTCAAAGCATATCCTTTTGAGAAGATCACTATGGATATCTTCGATTCTTGAATTGCCTTGAGGAGATGTTTGGATATTTCTTCACCTCTAGGAATTTCATTTTCATCTAGAAAAGTGTGGACTCCTGCTTGGACTAAGGCAGTATATAGATGACCTGTAAAATTCTTGCGATTATCTTCTCCTCTAAAACTCAGAAATACATCGTAGGCCCCCTTTGGTTTAGAGCGAGACGACTCTGGCTCTTTCATGGAAGCTGCAGAAACTCTCATCAGTTAATAAACGAAGGGGTTGATAATATTTGTCATTGTTGAACACTTTCATTATTTAGCAATGAGAAATAGACTTGTAAACAGAAATACAGAGAAGAGTTAATTAAAAAATATATATTTAAAAAGAAAAGTCTTCATAAAAAAACATTATTTTCCAAAACTGATATACCAAAGAATTTTTATAATTATTATGCTCTCAGCACGAGATATCTCTACCTACGTACATACCTGTGGAGATAAAACTGACAGGCTTGCTGAGGTCAGCTTTTCTTCTCTTTCGCGAGGATGAATCGTCTTTGGATTGCTTGCGTTTCTCTTTCTGCATTTCTAAAATAGAATGATAAACTTGTCAATCATCATCTATGTGAACGTAAAGCTTTCAAGTTATGAGTGAAGACATGAAATTCAAACATGCAAAGAAGAGTTAGGTATTCCACCAGCTATATGAAATTGCAGCAATCGGAGAGAGATTACTACTTCACTTTCTTTCAACCCAGTCCCTATATTTACATATTGTTAACAAGAAGCAAAGAAGAAAGACTGCTGTCCTGCAACAATTAATATTGCTGAAAAGATGAAACGAAAAAAGACTGCAAGCATGCAAGCAGTAGAAACAACGTCAAAGGTTAGCTCTGTATGGTGTTTATGAGGTGGTCGGATTCCAGCTACTCGGTGACTTTAATGATTAAATTAAAGTCATGAGGACTGCAGGTTAGTGGAGGCAATGCAATATTGTTTGAGAGAAAGAATACGCTTTCTTGCAAATTACTAGCAATGCACTATATAGTAATCAAAGATAACATACAAAGGAAAGGAGCAAGGAGATTTATAGCTCTTGCTTGTTGTGGATGCCCATCTCAACGTGTATGACTCTAAACCTTCTTCCTCTGTAAGGGAGAAGGCGATAAGGTCTGTTGGAGCCAGGTTTAATTTTGAAATTAATTACAAAAATATACTTTTTATTTACATTTCTAATAAAAATTTATAGATTTTTAAATTAATAAGAAAATGTTAACAAAGGAAATATGAGAAATTCTTTTCTTTATAAAACCTAATCATTTCCTTCTCTACACCTCAAATTTTAAAATTACTAAAATACCACGCGTATAAACAGAGGTCCATCTCTACACACCACATGTTTCATTACCTTCTTCAATTGACGTGCTTTCTTCTCTCGGACGTGCTCTGTTTGGTTTGCGGGTCTCAAAGACACAGACTTCTCCTTCCTCGACACTAGCAACCTCAGTTCTTTTCTTCTCCATCGTCATCCATGGTCTCAGTTTTCTTCATTTACAGTTGTCAGCACCTGCCTTCGCCATTAATAGCCACTTCTTCTCCCTAAGCAGCAATTCCACTGTTAGGTATATTGCCATTTGTGGCAATATCCTACCATTGTTGAAAATGGTAACCAACCCACCATTGTTGAAAATGGTAAATTGCCTAATTTGGTGGTCAACCTTTGACTATGAAGAAAATTTGGTGGCCAACCATTAAAGATTATCTCCTCACTCTTGCTATAAATAGAGGAGCTTCTTAGAGCTTGATGAGAGAGAGAGAGAGAGAAACACAAGTGAATGTGTTGTGTAGAGAGAGCTAGAGAGAGTTGATGAGTTGAGTAGAGTAGATGTAATCCTCCTCCTCTATATGTATTTATTGTAACTCTTGGTGGCCAACCTTTGACTATGAAGAAAATTTGGAGGCATCTGAAGGTCATCATAGTGGTCGTTGAAGAGAAGAAGAAGAAGGTGCACATGTTTATCCAATTACATGTGCTGAACTGCTAAGTGGGGAGAAATTTAACTGCCTTGAGGGAAGGCAAAATTGGAACACTCTGGACACCCGATCATGTGGATAATTTAAGGTGAAGAGTGGAAATTGACGAAGACCAATCTTGACGAATCTAGGCACTGGTATTCTTGCCAGATATTGAGAAATCATGTATTAAACCAGTATATTCCAGATCACTTGTAAAGAAAAACCGGGACAAAGCTAGCAAATGGTTGTATATACGGAAAGACAGTACGATGGATAGATATGGCCTAAGAAGTTCTGTCTAGGAGATTGGGTTTTAAGCGGGACCAGTGTGACCCCTCCAATCTTTCCTGGGAACTTGCTTAGTGAAAGGATTATCCATACGGTACTATTTTCGTATATATAGCAGTTTGTAATGAAACAGTTGAAGACTAGCAAGATGGCGGCACAAGGGAACAATTGGTTTCTGTATGATCAAGGATCTGATGAAGTGGTGATTTCTCCAAAGAAGTTAGATTCAGTGACTGTGATTTCTCGAGGGGAGAATTGATGAAGACCCTGATGATGGAAGAGAAATACAGCAGGGGATAAAGATTGGCACCCTATTTTGACTTGGACGAGTGTTATAACAGGATGAGCTACTCGTTAAACATAAGCAAGGAATAGGGAGAAATCTAGAGAACAAAATTGCATGAGGGCACACGGAGATTGTGCAGGAGTACCGTAGGATCCAACGAGTGCATGTAATGAGACAATGAGGTGCAAGGAGAAGAAGTGTTCCCGGATGAAGCTTAGAGCGAGACTGCTAAAGTTTGTACAACAGAAGTCTCTTATGCTCTTAATAAAGACAATAGGCGAAGACCTTTCCAATGCATGCAAGGATGGAAAGAGAGTTGTTGTAAAGGCACCTAATTAAGGGGTGCAAACGCCGTGATAAAAGGCAATAGTCTATGATGAAAGACGAAGACACCAAAGAGAGTTGGTGTAGGTGGAGTTGTCGAGTAGAAAGGCACAAAAGCTCTAAACATAGAAATCGAGGTGGAGGATTACGAGGAGTATACCACAACTTTCTCTTTCTATGTAGTCGATGGTAGTAATCTCTCTCATAAGTGCACATGGTGGTAGAGACTTTTGGATCCACTTTAAAGCATCTCAGCTGAAGGAGGATGCGACCACCTATGAAAGGTGAAGACACCTTAGGTGGAAGGTGTGTGAGAGACATGATAAGAGCCGGATCGGATCGCCCCATGACAACGGCGAAGACACCTTAGATGGAAGGTGTGTGAGGGTCATGATAGGAGCCCGGATCGGACCGCCCGGATGTGTGCAAAGTTCAACCTACTCCAATGTTTTGAGTTGCTTAGTAACTAGGGGTATTCATCACAAATGTTTATCTTTACGTCAAACGGCAGCTTGAAATATGAGTATGCAAAGCACTTTAAGTTTGTGACTTTGTGAGTAACCGGGTGCATTCATCACAAATATTTGTATTCGCGTCAAAAGGGAAGTGACCACTTAAAGAAAAAGAACAAATAAAGTTCACACAAAAGAAAAAAAAAAGAAAAAATATATATAGATAGTTATTTCTCTAGTTTGCTACCTTGTTTGTAGTGGAAAGAAGGGAAGATTACAAATTGAGTTTTCGCATGAATTAATTATGTTGGTTGCATGATAAATACGATTGAATTTGGAATTTTGTATGGATATTTGATTTAGAGAATGTGAGTATGTTTATTTTTCTTTATTCGCTATTGTGTATACACCAAGTTGAAGATACCAATGTTTGCATGATAGGTCCTTCAAGTGTCATGAGTCGAATCTAATTATGCTTATTATTATTTTTATTTCAAAGGTTTTATGTTTTGTTTTGCTTGAGGACTAGCAAAATCTAAGTTCGGGGGTGTGATTGTGCATCAAAAGTATTGTTAAATCTCCTATTTTACATATGTATTTATTATTTTTATTTGGGATTTTATAATAATTGATGTGCTTTTTAGTAATGAATTTCTTTTAATGTTTCGACAAGTTTTTGAGCTTAAATGAATTATTTCAGGAAATTAAAATATCGAAATTTGGAAGAAAGAATTGGAGGAGAAATCTATGGAAAGCTGGAGGAAAGATTGTTAATTATCTTGGGTCAAAAAGAAGAAAGATTCAGCTAAAAATGAGGAAGAAAATCGAACACAAAAATCTTCTACAAGTTGCGGAAATAATAAGTTTTTCAGAACACTTTTTGGAGTTTCAGTCATAACTTTTGACTCAGAGATCCAACTTGTATGGTGTTTGATGTTCTGGAAAGCTAACAGAAAGGTCTACAACTATGTGTCTAATAGCTGTCTCCAAAAAACGCTTCTAAAGTGGGGTAAAGTGCAGTACAATGTTGGCATCAAATCAGGCACAAGAATATGCTCCAAGTTGCCAACATAATAAGTTTTCCAGAACACCTTTCGGCGTGTCGGTCATATCGTTTGACTCGAGAGATCCAAAAATGTTTTCTACTCACGATCCACCATCTAAATCTTGGTTTTCAAGATTTTCATCGCGATTTTCACCGAAAAGCTATTCTAGCTCTATAACTATGATGCAAATCAGGAAGAAGATGAAACACTAGCACTCCAGGAAGTCGACGATGCAAACCAGGAAAATGACATCAATGATATCCCATAAGATCATAATCAAAGAATTGCTGCAAATTGAAGCTTCCACAAAATCAGTCCCATCACGATTCTATTTCCGTGTTTAATTATTATTTGCTTTCCTAATTAGAAGTTAAAACTTATCGCTATTTTCCTAGTTGTTATTTTTCCTAAACAAGAACCAGAGATTGTATTACTTAAGGCATATTGAAATAAACAAGAAGCAACTTTTTATGGCCAATTATTACTCGATTCTTTATTGAATTGTTTTGGAGAGATTCTGTGCTTTCCCTGTCATAGTGATCAGTGAGAGGCTGCTCCTAGGACAGTTGACACCAATTTGGTATCAGAGCTGCGCGTATATGCCTACTACTCGTAGTTGCAACTCATATGCCATGACATCCACCCATAACCGAAACAACCCCAACACCACAAACCCCAACCCGATTCACCCCCACCCCTACCAACAATGCCCCCATCAACCAGACCCAACCTAACATCAATCCCACTCTCCAAGACCCAAACAACTCCACCTCAAGCCACCAACACCCAAACACTGAAAACCCAAATACCCGAGGATCAAACCAACCACAACTGCATTATCAGCTTGATCAGATTGCCACAATTATGGCACAGGTTATGCGTCGCCTGGACGTGATGGAGGAGCGTTATGGGCGAGAGGAATGTGGCCTTCCCAACCAGCAAGGCCATAGAGTAAACCACCGAGGAAGATTGAACAATGCTGATGTGGAAGATGTCCACAAAACAGAGGAGGAAAATCATAAATTTGATGATCATGGTCATCAGGTTTGTCACCATAGACAAGCTGGATACAGGGGACAACTTTTTCATCAAACCACCACTTGATGAGTTAACCAAACGGATGAAAGTAGATGTGCCAGATTTTTTTGGCAAGTTACAACCCAACGGGTTTAAGGATTGGTTAATAGCCATCGAGGACTACTTCGACTGGTTTGCTGTTTCGGAAGATAGGAAGGTGCGATATGTTCGGATGAAACTGAAGGGACATGCACGAGCATGGTGGGGAAGTGTAGAAGAACAGCTACGCAGAACACACAGACCACCAATCTCCAACTGGGAGGAGATGAAGGAACGGTTAAAAGGAAAATACCTGCCACTTGATTACGAACAAATGATGTTTGAAGAGATGCTGCAACTTCGCCAAGGGACATTAAGTGTTGATCAGTTTACAGATCGCTTCCACAAACTAACTGTGCGTAGTAAGGTTGTGGAAACTGAACAACAAACGCTAGCCCGATATCGCACGGGATTGCGTAGCGATCTGCGTAGAGACATGTGGACTGCACGCTTAATCAACGTGGAAGAGGCGTATCAACTAGCCTTAAGGCTGGAAAAACAAGCAGGACCCATAGGTGGGAGAAGGATGGCCACATGGGAGACAAAATCAGAATTTGCATCTGCTTCTGCCAATCAACGCCCTCCTGCATTTAGAGACCAACGAAGGGACCCAATGCTATAAGTGCAAGGGTTTCGGTCACTATGCTGTTGTGTGTCCCACACGTGACAAGAAGCTTGCATTTATTTGTGAGAAGGAGCTGCTCTCTGCAGAAACAACCGAGTATGAGATGGAAGAGGACTGTGATGAGAATATTGACAGTGATGAAGAACATTTGGTGGCATCAGCACTACCTAGCTGTGTTATACACAGGGTACTGACAGGAACAAAGACAGGGCTTCAAGATAATTCTGATTGGTTGCGCACCAATATCTTCCACACTCGTATGGAGCATGATGATAAGGCCTTGAATGTCATCATTGACAATGGCAGCGGCATGAACGTGATCTCTGAAGCAGCCATTGAACGACTCGGACTGAAGACTGAAAAACATCCCACCCCTTATAGAATCAGCTGGGTTAATGAAACAAACACTGTCATGGTAAAGCAGCGATGCCTGGTAAAATTTTCGTTGGGAACAAGGTATGTGGATGAAGCATGGTGTGATGTCATCCCTATGACTGTGTGCCATATGCTATTGGGTCGACCCTGGCTCTATGATCGGAAAGTCTTCTACGATGGACATGCCAATACCTATTCTTTCAAATTCCACGGCAAGAAGTTTGTGCTGGAACCACTTCACATATCGGAATTTGACACCACAAAAGAGGCAGTCCCAGTCCTTCCACTACGGCAATTTTCCCGCTATCTACAAAAGGAAGACACACTGCTGCTAGTGGTCAACCGTGAGGTGAAGCAACGAGATGGTATCATCCCTCCTGAATTAACAACGCTGCTACAACAATATCAGGATATCATGCCTGATGACATTCCAAACCAACTTCCCCCAATGAGGGAGGTGCAGCACGCCATTGATCTAATTCCAGGATCCTCGCTACCCAATCTTCCACATTACCATATGAGTCCCAAGGAGAATGACGAACTCAGTCGTCAAGTGCAGCAACTACTGGACAAGGGGTTCATTAGAGAGAGTCTCAGCCCTTGCGCTGTCCCTGTCCTCCTCACACCAAAGAAAGACGGTAGTTGGCGAATGTGCGTAGACAGCCGAGCAATTAATAAGATCACGGTAAATCGTCTTGACGATATGTTGGATTTGTTATGTGGTTCCTCTATCTTCACAAAAATTGATCTTCGGAGTGGTTATCATCAAATCAGAATTCAAGTGGGGGATGAGTGGAAGACAACATTCAAGACAAAAGATGGCCTATTTGAGTGGCTAGTCATGCCATTCGGACTAACCAACGCGCCAAGCACTTATATGCGTGTAATGACGCAAGTCCTTAAACCATTCTTGGGCAAATTTGTAGTTGTCTATTTCGACGACATTTTAATATTCAGCCAAGACGTGCAAATGCATTTAAATCATGTTGAACAAGTCCTAAGAGTTTTGCGAGCTGAGCAACTCTACATCAACAAGGATAAGTGTTCGTTTATGAAGGGGAGTGCTAAATTCCTGGGATTTATAATTTCCAGTTGAGGGGTGGAGGCTGATCCGACCAAGGTGCGAAGTTGTCCAACGCCCCATAACATATCTCGAAGTCGGAGTTTTCATGGTCCGGCCACCTTTACAGGAGATTCATTCAGTAACCTCGAGCACAATCATGGCTCCAATCACCGAGTGTCTCAAAGAAAAGAACTTCGTATGGAGTAACGCAGCTGCCAAAGCATTTACCGAGATTAAAAATAAAATGGGGCAAGCACCAGTACTCAAACTTCCAGATTTTTCAAAAAAATTTGAAGTGGCTTGTGACGCATCACATGTGGGAATCGGTGGGGTGCTGAGCCAGGAGGGCCATCCCATTGCGTTTTTCAGCGAAAAGCTTAACGACACGCGTAAGCGCTACTCGGTATATGACATGGAATTTTATGCTCTAATTCAGACACTCAAGAACTGGCGCCCGTATCTGATCCATAGGGAATTTGTCTTGTTTACTGATCATGACTCACTGAAGCATCTTAATTCCCAAAATAAGATGAATGCCAGACACGCTCGTTGGATAGACTATCTCCAACAATTTGACTTCGTCATCAGGCACAAGGCAGGAAGGGAGAATAAGGTGGCTGATGCATTAAGTAGAAGACCACATTTACTACATATGTTCTCGACCAATGTTACAGGTTTTGAGAACATAAAGACCGAGTATGCCAACAACGAAGATTTTGGCAACATTTCAGCACCACAAGCCCCAGAGGTCGCACCAACACCACGAGTTCCAGCCAACACAAAGCCACGAGAGGAGATCGCTGCCATTCTGGACCATCAGTTCGTGTCCACACGACGAGGAGGTTATTATAAATTCTTAGTTCAATGGAAGAATCGTCCATAATCAGAAATTGTTTGGTTGCAAGCAGCAGAGATTAAACGTCTTCATCCAGACCTATTCGCAGTATACACTAATAATAACTTGCCAGAGTCAAGTTCTTCAAAGGGGGTGGCAATTGATGCAAATCAGGAAGAAGATGGAACACTAGCAATCCAGGAAGCTAACGATGCAAACCAGGAAAATGATATCAATGATATCCCATAAGATCATAATCAAAGAGTTGCTGCAAATTGAAGTTTCAACAAAATCAGTCCTATCACGATTCTATTTCCGTGTTTAATTATTATTTTCTTTCCTAATTAGAAGTTAAAACCTTATCAGTATTTTCCTAGTTGTTATTTTCCTAAACAAGAACCAGAGATTGTATTACTTAAGGCATATTGAAATAAACAAGAAGCAACTTTTTATGGCCAATTATTACTCGATTCTTTATTGAATTGTTTTGGAGAGATTCCAACGCATAGAGAGATTCTGTGCTTTTCCCTGTCATAGTGTTCGATGAGAGGTCGTTCCTAGGACGATTGACATCAAACTATGCTACCAGCTTTCAGCTCATTGAAAGAACTAGATCTAAATGATGTTGGTTTGTCTGACGCTATAAGCTCCATTGATTTTGGGAGTTTGTCATTTCTTGAATATTTGAATTTGTCTGGAAACGGATTCCTCAATCTGCCTTGTGGCATTAACTGCCTTTCTAAGCTTTGGCATTTTAGGGTTGAGAGATGCGAGAATCTTCTATCAATCTTAGAGCTTCCATCAAGTGTAGAATCCTTCTCTATCGAGGGGTGCACATCCATTGAAAGAGTAAATGTACCACATCAGCTTGAAAGAGTAAGTTCATCATGTCACCTATTTCGATCTGTAAAGGGTGCCGAAATTTAATAGAGATTGGCATGGATTTTTGGCAATCATTGCTTGCATTCTGAACTTAGAAGATTGCGACAATTTATCTGAAAACTATAAGATGAGTCTTATTCAGGTTGTCTCTCTTTCTCTTTCTCTTTCTCTTAACTTGAACAAAAACATTTAGCATGTACATAAGGTAGTTTTTCAAACTCAAAATTTATTTACTTTCCTTCAAACCAATAGGGATTATGCAAAGGTAGAATTTATGAAATTTGCCTTCTTGGTGGTGAGATACCGGAATGGTTCAACCATCGTGGAGAAGGATCTGCATTATCATTTCATTTGCCCTCGGTTTGATCGCGGATGGTAATAAACTCCAAGCGCTTCTTTTATGGGTGGTCTTGGCCTCCACCAATGAAGCCCCTCAAATGTTTATTGGTGAAGGTTACTGCTACTTTCAAAAATAAGAGCAATGGTATTAAATTGTTCAGACAATAATGGGATACTTAGTTTTGACGAAATTCCACCAAGCATTCTTGGATACATCATGTACTTGTTGATTGGATTAGAGGAATCGCTGCAAGGTGTAGAGGAATTGGAACCGAATTTGAAGTAAACATAGAATATCAAAAATATTGGGTTGAAAATGCAGATTCATGAGATTCATGTTGAGAAGTGGGATCATGAGATTGATCTTCATGCTCTAGGCTCTTCAACTACTCGATGATCAACGGTTGGAAAGTAGTTTGATGAGTGAGTTGCAAAAGTGGAAAATCACCGGTTGCGTAAAGTTGGTTCGTGAGTGAAGATGTGAGAGCCGGATCGCGAGTTAAACAAATATATATGCTTGAAAGCGACGTAGGATGAATCGGCTTGTCATGCTTTGATCGGAAGACTAAGCCCATTTGAGCCCGTCTCATTGTCTTTTATTTATTTAGAATTATTGACGTAAACATTTTTATTTGATGGGTTGAGCCCAATAACTATATGTTTTAGGGTTTTACTATTTATATGCCCTTATGGCAATTTTGGAAGGAACTTTTGATGAATATTGATAAAAAATGCAGATCTTGCAAATCTTCCAATCCCCTTTTCTCTCTTCTTAAGCTTCTCTCTTTCTCTCTAATCTTTTGCTTCTTTCTTTTCTAGCTTCTTTCTCTAAAGTTTCGTTCTTTTTATTGCTTATTTTTCGTGTTCGCATCAAATTTGGTATCGAGCATGGCTTTTAATTGTTCTCACAATTAACAATCTAGAACTTAGATCCAGCTTTGATTAAAAAAAATTCTATTCGAGATCGAGAAAAATACTGATCCGAAAAAATATTATTCAAATCGGAAAAAACACAAGAATGTTTCATTGTTCCGATTGAAGAAAAACAATTGTGCACTATTCATCACGGTTTTCCCAGCTAATTATCGTTCCGATAGCGGCGCCTCAGCTCAAACACAGCGGCTACCATAACGACCCACAGATCAACGACCATCAACGATAGAACCAAGCACTAGTTCTCACTCTAGCGAAGCAACACCATCCACGACGCTCTCGACATCAGCGAGCAACCCATCCGCCATCTGTTTACGAGCATTAACGCCTCTCGTCCAGCAGCGACACCACAGACACCACCGCCCCTTCCCTCGCATTGTCGGGCCTAAGCGGAAGCACGACGCCCATTGTTGTCAAGGAGTGAAGAAAGTAGACGACGGAAGAAGAAGAAGAAGGCAGACGGTAGAAGAAGAAGAAAGAATAATTTTAAGGCAACTCTACCACATCGTCAAACACGTCGACCCTAGCGACGAATCGAGTCATCACCATATAAGCCATAGCACAACAGACCATGTCAACCCTAGCGGCAGCAGAGTCAACAGCGGCGTCATCGCCATGTCGGCAGAAACATAATCGCCACATCGATAGAGTTAGCATCCGAGGTAGCAATGACGTCGACCATACCACATGATACATGTCGAGCATACACGTCGGCGCCACATCGCTGCCATGTCGACCTCATCGCCGCATCATTGGTCGAAATTTTACCCATTGAATATCATCATTCTTGGTATATTTTTCTTACACTTATTGATCGACTTTAGCATTAACTAGCGATATGCCGCGCGTTGATTGCTTTTATCTATGTGGAAAATTGATTGCTTTTATATGTATTGTATTTGTTATTTTAATATTTAATTAGTAAAATTATAATTGATAAAATCTGTATAATCAAAATGGAAAGTGGTTTGTATATTTTGTAATTGCGGATAACGCGAGTTTAGGGTTTTTTCAATGTAGAAAACTAATTGATTTTTACATGTCTGTAATTAGTTGTTTAAATATTTAATTAATAACATTATAATAGTTTATGGATGCATGATATAGTACTGAAAGATGGGAAGGGATATTATTCGTCAAAGGTCGCAGTAACCATCCTCGAAATTGCAACAGTAATTGTCTCTGCCAAAAGATGCATACACTTGTTCTCTCTAATGTAGAGTTACATTTTTCACTCGAAATATTTGTATTTTATTTTCTATTTTCTTTCATAGATTCTTAAAAGATGAAAATACTCAATCTCAGCAATTCCAAGTGCCTTGTTAAAGCGCCAAACTTTCGAGGACTCCCTTGTTTGGAGAGAATGATACTTGTAGATTGCACGAGTTTGGTTGAGGTACATCAATCTATTGGAAACTTGAAGAGCCTTGTTTTGTTGAATTTGGAGGGCTGCAACGACTTAAAGAGTCTTCCGAAAGCATGGGCGACTTAAAATCTCTTCAAACTCTCAACGTTACTAGGTGCTCGTAACTTGAGAAATTGCCTGGACAGCTTTGGGTGGCCTAGAATCCTTAACAGAGTTGCTCGCAAAGGGTACTGCAATTAAGCAACTTCCTACATTTGGTGGAAACATCTACTCATCGAAAAGTTGTTCTAGCTCTATAGCTATGCGACCGACTTCTTTCACCGATTTCAGCTCATTGAAAAAACTAGATCTAAGTTATACGAGTTTGGATGACGCTATAAGCTCCATTGATTTTGGGAGTTTGTCCTTTCTTGAAATTTTGAATTTGTGCTGAAACGGATTCTTCAACCTGCCTTCTAGCATTAGCCGCCTTCCTAAGCTTAAGGATTTTACGGTTGACAGATGCAAGAATCTTCTATCAATCTCAGAGCTTCCATCAAGCCTACTAGCCTTGTCTATCAATAACTGCACGTCTATTGAAAGAGTAAGTGCACAACTTCAACATGAAAGAATGATATGTCTAATTTTAGATGGGTGCCGAAATTTAATAGAGATTCAGGGCATTGAGTTTGCGGGCAATAACGAGTCCTATGTTTGCTCATGTGATCTGCAACAATTTAGTTGAAAACTCCAAGATGAGTCTTATTCGAGTTCTCTCTTCCTCTGTGTATTAACTTACATATGGTAGTTTTTGAACTCAAATTTTAACTACTTTCTTTGAAACCAATTTTAACATTATGAAATTTTCCTTGCTTGGTGGCGAGATACGGAATGGTTCAACCATCGTGGAGGAGCTGCATTATCATTTCATTTGCCCTTAGTTTCGATCCGGACGACAATAAACTCAAGCGCTTCTTTTTGGGTGGTCTTTTGTTGGGCAATTCCGGCTCTCCCATGTGGTCTTTTCTCCAAGCTCCTCTATTTATAGCAAGAGTGAGGAGACAATCTTTAATGGTTGTCCACCAAATTTTCTTCATAAGTCAAAGGTTGGCCACCAAACTTTGGCAATTTACCATTTTCAACAATGGTGGGTTGGTAACTCTACCATTTTCAACAATGGTAGGGTATTGCCACAAATGGAAATATACCTAACAATCACCCCCTTTGCCATTTGTGTGGGCAATTGTCCTCTTGCTTCTTCAGCACAAGCTTGCATTCTGCAACTCTTCCAAGCTTACCATTCTGAGAGCGTCTTCAACACAACATTCTCCTTCGAGCATATCAACCATGCTCAGTGCGGAATGATTTTTCAAGCCTTACACCAAGGCTTACAACACCCCCTCAAACGAATATTTCCAAGTGTGACAGTCATTGAGTATTTCAATGTGATCACAAGCTCACCACTCTTCCAAGACTCTACTCATCCATGAGTTGTGCCCGCCTCTATTCCACCCTAGGAACCACGCCTTACTTCTCCATGAGTCTCTCGCTCTTAGTCGTAAGAGTCCGGTAGCTCTCCACCTTTAACCATGGGGGCAGCCCATTAAAGGTTGATCCATATTTGTCTACATACTCCGAGTATTACAATGCCATTACCGAGCTCACCACCTTGACAAGAGTCAACTTGTTCCGGAACCTGCGCATGCCTTCGCTCCTTCATAGCGATCGCGTCTTAATGCTCCACAAGTCACCCACTTATTGTCCAAAGCAAATGTCTTCTAGCTCATTGATCTTTAGCACGGGGCAATATCCATGAAAGTCAATCCTGCATTTGTCTCCATACTCATCATAGCCACTTCATTGGCTATACAGCTTGTCCACTCATATCTAGCTATCACATTGGCTCTAGGTTGTTCTGAACTAGGCTCATATCGTGGCCCACACACCTTCTCCTTAGGTGTCCGAGCCGGGGCTTCTATCACGGCCCTCACACCTTCTCTAAGGTGTCTTCGCCTGCTGTCATGAGGCGGTCCGATCCGGCTCCTATCATGGACCTCACACACCTTCCATCTAAGGTGTCTTCACCTTTCATAGGTGGTCGCGTCCTCATTCAGTTGAGATGCTTCAAAGTGGATCCAAAAGTCTCTACCACCATGTGCATTTATGGGAGAGATTCATCACATCGACTACATAGAAAGAGAAAGTTATGGTATACTCCTCGCAATCCTCCACCTCGATTTCTATGTTTGGAGCTTTAATGCCTTTCTGTTAGACAGCTCCACCTACACCAACTCTCTTTGGTGTCTTCGTCTTTCATCATAGGCGGTTGCCTTTTATCACGAGCGTTTGCACCCCTCAATTAGGTGCCTCTGCAACAACTCTCTTTCCATCCTTGCATGCATTGGAAAGGTCTTCGCTGTTGTCTTCATTATGGTGTTTGTTACGCTACTTTGAAAAATAAGAGCAATGGTATTGAATTGTTTGCCACGTCGGTGGTAGTTACTTTGAAAAATAAGCATTCTTGGATACAGCGTGTACCGTTGAGCGGGTTAGAGGAATCGCTGCAAGGTGTAGAGGAATTGGGACCGAATGTCAACGATCTATGGAATAGCAATCAATATTGGGTTGAAGAATGCGGGTGCATTTGATAATGGAAAAAGTAAAGCGATTCAGATATTGATGGTGAGAAGTGGGATCATGCGATTGATCTTCATGCTCTAGGCTCTTCAACTACTCGATGATCAGCGGTTGGAAAGTAGTTTGATACAAGCCGCAGATAAAGTGGAAAATCACCAGGTTATGTAACCGACCCACCTCCGTTCTATATAAGCTCAATATATAGAATAAGTTTTTTTATTTTTTTACCTTCTGCGTTGAGACCAAATTTTTATGAAATTGTGTTAGAATAGCTAAAGACTCTCATCTTTGTTTTATTTCAAATTTATTCTTTTTTAAATACCAAAATATCCTTAGATTTATTTTTCTTTCCCCCTCTTCTCCTTCATATTCACAGTTATTTTTTGTTGGACGCCTATTAATTATTTTATCTTACAATTAAAATTGTGTTATTGATGGCGGAAAGATTACATTTTAATTAATTGCCATTCCTTAACTAGATGTTTAGTACATATTTGGAAGTGTAGTTGTGATTTTTTTAAAGTAATTTTTATTTAAAAATGCATTAAAATGATATTTTTATTTTTAAAACTTATTTGTAATATCAATATATAAAAAATCTAAAAACACCAAAAAAATTAATTTTCAATAAAAGAGAGAATCACAGCTTCGCTAGCCATGATGAAAGCCCAAAAATGGAAAAACTTGAAATGCATTTGTCCAATAATTCAATATTTTTATGATTCGAGAGCAAAGTAATACTTTCAATGTTTTGAATATTCTGAAAAGTAAAGAAAATATTTTTACCTGAAATAATTGTGAAAAATATAAAAATTGTGAGGGCAATGATATCTGTATATTTTTTTATCAAAAGTAAGAATATATTAAGATCGGAAAAAGCAGACCACAAAAGCGAAGAAACCTAAAAGAGGAAAATGGACCTCGAAACTAAAAATAAAGCGGGAACATGCTCCCGGAAAACACAATAAATACAAGCCAAAAAGCAAAACCAAAACAAAAGAAAACGGGACAAAGCTAAAAGCCAAGCCTAGACAAGCTTCTCAGCACCCGACAATCCCCTAACATTTGAACTACTTTATCCTGAGAGGGCAGCCAAAAACAACAGGGCAAAACTCATAAGAACACAGCCAAGGGGCACCCAAACAACCAACCAAGCAAGCAAACACTGCTCTACTAACAGCCACAGAAAGAAAACCATCGCATGCCCCATGCGAACCCGGCCAAGAACCACGCACGATGGAAAACCCAGATCCCTTTAGCAAGCAATACTGTAGGCAAAATGATTATTTTCATGAAAGTACAATATTGTATAAAACATAATCTGGAATTTCCTGAAAATAGCTTCAACTGGTTTCCCAGTATTTGTGAAAATACGTTTGTTCCTTTCCTCCCAAATCAAGTACATAAGAACAACGAAGAGAAACTCTTCTCATTCTCTACTGCAAGATTTTTTGTTGTTAAGGAGAACCCGGGTGGCTCTACTAAAGGAAAGCATGGAGTTATGAATCTTAAGTCGGTGTTTGACCTTTCTCCAAAGCGAGGATGACCAGTCGCAGGTGAAGAAAAGATGATCATGAGATTCATCAGCGTTCTGACACAGAGGGCAAATAGGATTCGAGGAGAGAAAATGAAGACGATCTCTGGTTCGCAGCTTCCCCAACATTGCCAGCCATAGGGAAAAACTATGCCTTGGAAGAGACCATTGCTCCCAGACAACATTTGCCCACTGAACTGGAGCAGCTTTTAATCTGAAAAAATCATACGCATTGGATGCAAAAGAAAGAGGACCCGAGTGCCAAGCCGATAACATTTGCTGCACTGGAGCAATAGCACCACCACATAGGTCGATCATTTTGTTACGAATAGAGAGAATGAATTTCCACAAAGGGGAATCGGTTTTCTTGGCATTCAAGGACCAGATGGATGTTCACGGAGTGTAGAAGTGATCTACCCATCGAATCCAAAGGGAATCTCCCTTTAAGTGGATATTCCAAAGATGCTTTGCAAAGAAACCGTTGTTGACCATGTGTGCATGAATTGTCCTGTGGCGGAGGTCGGGTGGGCCAAGTCACAATCGAATGTCGTGGCGCTTGCATGCTTGAATGCGGTATAAGGCTAGGGTATGCGCCTCTTCAATCACCAATTGGTTTTAGAAGAGTTGGTAGCGCTGAGGTCCTACAACTGTCGTTCCTGGCTTTGATGTCAAGAATCCCTAGACCCCCTTCCTTTTTCGACAGACATACTTGCTTCCAAGCAACAAGGGCAGATTTGTTACTAGAAGAATTACCAGTCCAGAGAAAATTTCTACACAAACTAGTAATCTTGTTAAGCACAACAATTGGGATTGGAAAGATACCAATCCAAAACTGCACCATGCCCTGAAGGACTGATTTTATCAATTCCAGGCGACCTGCATAAGAAAGAAACTTTCCGTGCCAACATTGGATGGTAGACTCTAGCCTATGAATAAGCGGAGAGAATTGACTAGCTACAAGTCTGAGGGGACTGAGGGGGACGCCAAGATACTTGAAAGGAAAGCTTCCTTCTGTGAACTGGGATAGGTTGAGAATAGCCTGCTTCATATCCTCCGAAACACCAGCAAAGAAGATTGAGGATTTTTTAGCATTTATAGCAAGGCCAGAGGACTCTCCAAAAATATGAAGTTGCTGGAGAAGAATGCTAACCGATGTCATGTCACAACGACATAGCAGGAGAATATCATCAGCAAACCCAAGATGACTAATCCCCAAGGCATGGCATTTGGGATGGAATTTGAAGTCTGAAACCTGAGTGATATTTTGAAGTAATCGAGAGAAGTACTCCATGCATATAATGAAGAGATATGGAGATAATGGATCTCCTTGCCGAACACCACACTTGCCATGAAAGAAACCAAAGAGATTTCCATTTATGCAAATAGAAAATGAGGCAGTCTCTACACATTTCATTACCAGCTGAACAAACTTGTTAGGAAAACCTAAAAGATGCAGGAGATCACGAATAAAGGGCCACTGAACTGTATCAAAAGCTTTCTTGAAGTCAATCTTGATGGTGCAGCGGGGAGAGACCCGCTGACGCCCATAGCTCCTCAGCAATTCTTGCATGAGGTTAATATTATCCGCCATACGTCTCCCACCAAGAAAAGCATTTTGAGAGGGACTAATAACATCATTCAGAACATGAGCCAGCCTCCCTGCTAGAATCTTGGAGATCACTTTGTAAGTGACATTGCAACAAGAAAAAGGTCCATGTAACTGTAGCGAGTTGGCGGTGGTTGTCTTTGGAATAAGGGCTATGGTAGAGTGGTTTATCTGCTTGATAAGCTCCCCGGAGACAAAGAAATCTCGAATTGTCTGAGCAAATCTACTCCCACAATGTTCCAATCTATTTTAAAGAATGCAGCTGTGTAACCATCCGGGCCCAGAGCTTTATTATCATCCACGCTGAAGAGAACCTGCTTAATATCATCTGCCGAGACAGGAGCAAGAAGAAAAGCATGGAAATCAACTTGAAGACAAGCTCCACTGCGAACTACCTCAGCTCGCGGAGGAATAGAGTGTTTGGATATCCCCAGGAGATTTTTGTAGTAAGAAACGAACTCTCTACCCACCTCTTCAGCCGAAGTAGTTAATAGACCATCACTTTTAATAATCGCCAGAGTGTGGTGTCTTTCGTTCCGCTGGCTCATCAAGGAGTGAAAGAATTGAGAGCCCTTGTCACATTCTTTAAAGAAGGCACACTTTAATTTTTGGCTAAAGAACACTTTTTCAGTTGACTTGAGATTTACAAGGCTAAGCCTCAGCTGCTTCTCAAGAGCAAGAAGCTGACCATTATCCATGTCATTCTGAAGAAGAAGCTGAGTATCATCCAGGACCTTTTCTGCTCTAGCGACCCTCTCCGATATGTGGCTAAAATGAAGGTTGTTAAGAGACTTTAGACCTACTTTTAATCGCTTGAGCTTCTTGCAAAGGATATACATGCAGGTCCCATAGGCATCCTAAGACCAATTTTAAGAGATGGTTTCAAGAACTGGGATGAGTCTGTCCACATGTTAAAAATTTAAAGTTCCTTTTGCCAAGAGGAGGCCGAAGACCCAGCTGGACAATGGAAGGACAATGATCCGAAAAAGCTCTTGGGGTACCAAAATGGACATGAGCCATGTGTTGCATAGCATACCAATGGGTGTTCACCATCACCCTATCAATCTTTGACCAGGTTGTGCCATTTGACCATGTGAAGTGGGAGCCTGTGGAATTCAAGTCAGTAATCCCAAGATCAGAGCAGCACTCCCTGAAGTCGGAAATTTCATAGGTTGAAACTGGCATCCCATTATGCTTGTCCTCTTGAGAGAGGATAGAGTTAAAATCACCAAGAAGAAGCCATGGAGAGTCCACACTCCATCGTCTAAGATCTGCCCACAAGGTTCTCCTAGCAGAAATGGTGTTGAACCCATAAATAAAAGTGGCTGTAAAACAAAATTGTTGCACTAAACTTATAATTAGAACATGGACTCCTGTGCAGAGAAGTGAAGCATCTCAACCTTCACTGCTTCAGATTCCAAAAACCACAATACGGGCATAAGCTGCAACGGCGAGCATTGTCCATAAGCGCCAATTCTTCAATCGAAGATGATGCAAACAAGTTACTTTTGTCGAGAGACAACTTGGTCTCCAGGAGACCACAAACATCCAGACTTTTACTCTTCATGAGGCCAACAACCTCATGCTCGTTTGAGAGGGCTATTAAGCCCTCTCACATTCCAACGATTGAACTATCATGGGTGAGGAAGGATGGGAGGAACCCCACCACCGCTGTAAGGTCTATTAGAATTCCTTAGAGCCGAGCTTCTAGTGATCACACTTGAAGTTGAACAAAAGGGGCCTTGTTTGAAGTAATATCAACCGGTAAGGCAGAGCTTTTCCTTGGAGGAAATATGATTTTGAGGAGTCCGGTTACCATTAGCAGGTGAAGGAGTCCGAGTCTGTCTCTTAGTTCCTGTCTTGTTCCTCCTATTACGAACAGGTTGCCACTCTTCCACGTTAGTTGGTGAGATCTGGGTATGAAGTTGCATGTAACAACCCACAATTTTTCCCCTCTAAGCAGAGTGGATAAAGCATGAATTTTTTTCCTGAAATTTCTAATGGAATTTCGGCATAGTCTCTCCTATACCGGAGGTTCCAAATTATTCACATCCATTTTAATACAATCAACAACATGATTCATTTCAAAATATGCTCAAGTCCATATTCATTTCAGAACTCTATCTTACATCACACATAAAAGATAAAAATTGAAAGAGTCAATTCATACATGAAAATTTCACCTATAAATACGCATATACATATACATCGAACATAACACAATTTAATATTACAGAAACAAAATTCACAAATATACTATTCCATACAATTTACAACAAGTCACCATCACTTTCTAAGTTTCTATTTTACAAAAAAGAAATAAGACTTAAAATCTATTCCTGACGAGAATGAGAAGAACCTGCAAAATATACATTTTTTTCATATGAGTGAAACAATTTAGTAAATACTACTAGTTTCAGAAGAATTTGAATAATCTATCCATCAATTTGCTTAAATCATGTGAGATTCGAAACACAACCATATGCACTCTTTTAAGGTTATAACAAAAAGAAGATTTATTTCTTTTTTACTACCCTTTTTTTTTCTTTCACTTCGAAGAGACTATAGCCAACACTAATGACCTCCAATAGTGTCTCTAGTTATCCGTCCTGAAATCAACTAATCAATTTCATGATAATATTAACATGAATCTAACCGTGGTTATCATTATTTATATTATATTTTAAAACAAAACCAAAGTAATTCATCCTTGTCCCGTTATTTCCTTAGGAGCTTTCATCTCAGAAGGCTAATAAATTTTTTGCCGATATCGACGTAACCTGCCGATATCATTAACTATTCTAAAATTGAATAGTTAATCAAGTTTATACATTATGCCGATTGTTGCTACCCAAATTTTGACCAACTTATTTTTTATGTTTCGAAGAAAAAGAAAAAATAGAAAAATAGAAAAACAAAAAATCCAAAAATATCTTGTTAGAGGGAAAATTGGGCAAATTGAGAGTTTAATAGTCAAATCGTACAAATTGTAAGTCAAAGGACTAAATTGAAAAGGATCGCAAGTCGAAGACGTGTTTGGAATTTTGCATATAAAAGTCTATAAATAGAGGTTTTAATCAACATAAAGGGGACCAAAAAATTTTACACACCCAAAACCCTAAGCATAGAGAAAAACCCTAAAGTTTTGTAAAGGGTCTGCAGTGCCGACCTTCTCCTTCGACAATTGCAGACCCCAATCAGCCAACACTCCGACCCCATTTTCTCTCTTATCTTCCCTCGCTCAGTAAGCCTCCGGCCACCAGCCACCCCTCTTCTTCACACAGTCAGCCAACACAGTCAGCCCCTACTCCCACTTTTACTCCCCTCTTTTCCTTTGCCTTCACAGACTAGCCCCTTGCCGACAGCCACCACAACAGACCCACCATCTTCCTCATCTCCCCATTCTTTTCCCCCTTTCTTTCTTCCCTCTCTTTCTCGAAGACCAGAGAGGCAGCCCCGTCCTCTCCCTTTTCTCTCCACCTCCGGCCAGCTCCCATTTTCAGTCCTCATTTTTTTCCCTTTCACTTTCCACCACCGACGACCTTCATCTTCCTCTTCCCAACAGAGCCACCACAGCCTCCCTCACCGTCGACTGATCCCGACCCTAGCAGCTACCCTTTCTCTTTCTCGCGGTTGACAACCCTCATTCTCCACTAGAACCAGCCACCACAACGACCTCCACTGTCTCACTCCTCGATCCCCACAAGCACCCTCTCTCCTCGTCAAACAGAGCTCAGGCCACCATGAAAAGGAAGACGAGTAGATCCGAGAAGAAGAACAAATCGCCGAGAAGGATAGATCGACCGCGAGAAAGATAGATCCGAAATTTACGGAAGAGAATAATTTGATTTTGTGTGCTTTGTCCGGTTTGCGGGTCCTTGGGGAAATCCTTGCCGGTGAGGAGAAAGTGAAGAAGAAGAAGAGGAAGAAGAAGAAGAATGGTCCGATCTCGAAGGAGAAGAACGAACCCAAGGACATACCCAGAAGGACAAATCTAACCGATTTCCTTTTGTTTGTGTTTGTGCCTGTGGTTTTTGTGTTGATTGCAGAGTTATCGGAGAATGCCTTTACCGGCGAAGCGACAACGATGTGGTAGAGGAAGAAGAAGAGGTTTCGAGCACAGATCTGAAAAATTCAAGTTTTGATTCTTGTCCTCTGTTCATAATATCGACGCCACCTGCCGATATCATTAACTATTCCAAAATTGAATAGTTAATCAAGTTTATACAGTATGCCGATATCATTAACTATTCCAAAATTGAATAGTTAATCAAGTTTATAATTCATAACGACTAGCTTGTTTCTTTTACACACAAACACACATATATATAAATATATAAGTAGATATGTTTTTTCAATCCCCTAAACTTTCCTTTACCCATTTCCTTTTCCTCCCAATAAAAACCAAAATTATATCATAACCGGCAAAGTAAGTAATATTATATAATAAGAGAATATAGGTACCAAGTACCCACCTGCTGTGAATGTTCGACTTGCGTTACCCTGTTGTTGTTGTTGTTGCCCTTCACCCGCGGTTCTTCCTGAAACCACAATTACCCACCATTTATTTATTTATATTAATCCCCATATCACACACAACAACAATAAAAATGGTAATATTATTCATTTCCCTTCTTCCAATTCTTCTCTTTCTCACTTATATTGCTCATTATCATCCTTCAATTTTTTTTAGCTCATTTGTAGTCCAAATAGGACATCATGAATTCAAATTCATATCACCCTTTATTTTCTTCTTTTATTTTTCAGAAAATAAATACACACTTTATGAAGGGAAAGGTACAATTTGTTTCTCTCCTTAACATGGCTAAATCTTTGATATTTTCTCAACTTGGCCGAAAATTGTCAACACATGTGACAGCTTGACCTCTCCTCAGAGGTTTACCCATATCTGGAGTTCCAGAACTCCAAATTAAATGGGGTTTGATTTGCTGGAAAGCTAACCCTCCCAGATACAACTTCTATGAAGGGATCATACCCTAATTATGTGTTTTTCAGGTCCAAATATCCCTAAGAAAAAGGGCAACGAAAACTGTCCTGTTTTTGAGAAAAAGAAAATATCTCCAATTCATCTTCAATCTTTGATTTCTCATCAATAACAGCCATGTCCTTCCTTTAATCATGAAATCCTACTCATTTATGCATTTCCCTAACATTTTGTGCTAGAAACCCTAATTCCCAATTCAAAAACAATCAAGAACTTCTAAATTGAAGTTAATTTCTTAGAAATTGAAGTTAGAACTCCTTACTTGGATGGGATCTAACAATTTTTGGAAGAATCCTAGCCTTCTTCTCCTTCAAAATATCCAGCCACTCTTCCTCCTTTCTTCTCCAATTTCTTCACTTTCTCTTGTTACTACTCCACCCAATTGTGCTCTTTCACTTTAGAAATACAAGGCTTGTATGGGTTTACAAATTTTGGGGTGTTTGCTCTTGATTTTTATGGGGAGAATTTCAAAATTTTCCTTCTCTCTACTTTGTTTCAGCTGGACATGGCTAAAAAGAGAGGGGTATTTATAGTCCCCTTTTTTTTCCTAAATTTTGTATAATAATATCATCTTAATGATATCTATCATTTTCTTTTCCTTTGTTTCATCTTAATCTCTTACCTCTATGTATACTTTATTCTCGGGTTTCACATTGCACATCCGGAGCCACCCTGGAAATTGAGGGGTTAGAAGAAGTATCCAGCGCAGGGGCATCTATTGAAGGTGTAGCAATAGGGGAGCTTTCAACTGGGGGATCAACAGCAGGCAGACCATCGCCTATGGAGTCGATGTGACGGGGTGAGCCGAGCAAAGACACTACCCTTGTCATTGACATTTCCTCGAAATTACACTGGTAACATCCACTTTCTTAACCGATCTAACCTCTACCTTCCTTTTAGAACAAGCTCCAGCTTGAGTGACCGAGCACTTTGCAGAGATTACAAAATTTGGGCGGGTCTTATATATAACCTCGTTGAATAAGGGGTTCCCATTAGGCGAGTAACGTTGATGGAGGATCTAGCTCAAATAAGAGTTCAACTTCCATGAGAACCCGGGCATATGGTGCTCTCTCCTTGGTGGCGATGAGTTTGTCACATCTGTATGGGTTTGCCTGAACACTAGCAAGTTTTGATAAACATCTAGGTGTCCAAGCATTTCAAGGGCGAGGTTTGGGAACTTGATCCAGACAGGAACTTGAGTCATTTCGAGCTTGAGAAATCAAAATACTCGGACATGGGACGCAAGATGAGGGGCCTGCCATAGACTAGGTATGGTCCTCCACACAACACGTAAAACTTATCTTCTTCATTTAGAAATTTGTAAACTAGCCAACCCGATTCATGCATGGTAAGGGTGGCCTCACATTTCCATACATTCGCAATGATGCTTTTCAAAGCTCAGTAACTGGGGATTTTCCGAAACATAACCAATGGCACACGGTTTCAGTCATCACAAGAGTGGTCTAGGTCTTCGATTAGGAGAGGACAGGACTCATTATCGTGAAGGGAAGAAAAATGCATGAGTTTGGGGCAAGAAGAGATATTTCGTTGGAAGAGAATAAATCTCTCCATTTACCACTTATAGGTGGGGAACAACAGCTTTGTCAACTTGAGTAGCTAGAGAGACTGGAGCTACTGGTGAAGGAGGAACCACAAGATCTGAAACCACCTGAACTGGAGTACATGGCAGGTAGTCTTCCTCAGAACAAGAGAAATCAAGATGCTCCTCTCCTTCGGAACGGTCTTCCTCGAGGACCATATCAAGAGATGCAAGAGATTTGTCCACCGAGGACCCATTTGTCGTTGGGTTGTCCACCGGGGACCCATCAACCCTTTGGGCGATGCTAGTATCGTAACTCTGGAGCAGAGATGCAACCGAGAACCATCGATCCACCTTGGTTTGGGTGAGATGGAGCGATTCATGCTGTAAAGACCGTGTATGCTTGGCATACTGCAGCAGGAGGTTTACGCTTGGTTTTCACCATTTGAAAAGAAGAGAGGAAAGGAATCAAATGCAGTCAATGGCAAAAACACGGAGGAAACAGCTTCGGTTTGAAGGAGAGCATCTCTCTCTTGTTTCTCTCTCGCCTTTTTAATAATGGAACTGTATATTTAGTAGTAGTTGTCATGACTGGAGTGCTTGCTTGAATCGTAATTTAGTATTACGAATGAATGCATAGGTAAACCCGGTCCACCATCATTATGAACCTTTATACGCTTATTTTTTATGGACGCCCTATTAATTATTTTATCTTACAATTAAAATAGTGTAATTGGAGAATCAATAGAGGATCACAGTTTCGCTAGCCATGATGAAAGCCTCCTAAAAATGAACAGAACATGGATTTTAAAGAACTAAGATTTATTATGTCTGCACTGATTATTCTCAATATGAGAAGCCTCTATTCGGGTGTGCAGTGGCGCACTAGTGAAAGAAAACAATTACATTATCTCAACAACGACTCTGTGACAATTTTTCACTGGTTGAGATCCTGGAATGCTTTGCCGACCTCCTCAAAACCATATTTTCTCGTAACGACATCGGCAAGATTGAATATACCTGATTCTGCAAGTTTCACCGACTTCGGAAGATCCTCGCCTTGCCCTTCCTCCATAGGAGCCAATTACTTGAACATGTTCCAGGAGTTAAAAGGAGTCAAAAGATTTTCAAATATTCCGGAAAATAGTACGCATGTGTGAAGGATGCCATTTACTCAAGGAATCAACTAGATACGTTATATTTTACTTGTGAAATTCAGTCGTCTTGAAAGGGCATTCCAAAAATAAACATAGATACATGGACAAGATCGGTTGATGTTATAGCATAGATACATTGACAGAGATGAGCTGGTTTTAATGAAAAAGTTCTCCAAGACACTCGACCAAAAATGCACAAGTAGACGTATGACACCAGTTGATAAATACCCACCTTTCGACGGACCAAACGATTGATATCGATCTCCCTATAGCACCGACTGTGCAAGTCCAATCATCACAGCTTTTCCTCCATCTCTTACACTCTGTGTGCACTTGTGAAAATGTCGTTGGTTTGCCCAAGGCTTCCACAACGAATGTCCACGCCCTTCCTCTAGTTATTTCCTGGCAAACATACACACAGACATAATTTAACTTCAAAATATAGAAGAAAAGCATAAGAATGTTTCTTAATCTATTTACAAGCGTGTGACCAGGTGGCAACATGCTATCGGAAAACAGAGTTCTCCATTCATACTTGAATACCACAATTTGGTATGACAAAAAAGCAAACCAAAATCGGAATCGAGATTATGGCCGACCCTCGAGTATCATAACCAAAGCTGAGTACAACGACTAGAATTACAAAAATCTGTTACAATTGAAACGTATCCAAACTTTGACTTTTAACCGAATTAATCGAATAATGTTAACTTATTATCTATTGGATGTTAATCATCCTGATTACAATGAATTTAAAACAGAAACAATTAAACTTGACTTCTTCAATCTTCAATTCGTCGACTTCTTCTCCTGTCGACTTAGCGAGCTCGGAATCAATTCCGAATTCAACACAAACACCATGATCGACTATGACTTTAATTCGATAAAATAAATAATTCAGAAAAACATCAACAACCTGAATTTACGCTAATGTTTTATTCTTATGATTATTGTCATGGTGTTATAATGTTTCTCATTTTCATGGGTTCACTAGTTAGATAAGCAAGCCACATTAAACTCCCATATATCTGTTTTTGTCGTTAAATTGGGGACCTTCCACTGTTTACATATTAAAACCTAAAGTCTAGAATTACGTGTGTGGTTATAAGCATCTGTTCAGGAAAGTCCAAGTCAACCCTTCTCCGGACTCAAAAATACAAAACAAATAAGAAAAGGAAAGGAATTAGGAACTTTATGGTGCATGAGAAGTCTAGAATTATTGTTTTGCTTGACGATCAAATAATTTCCCTGTTTCTAACAATCGGAATGAAATTAGCTAAGTCGCTTGTTAGACCGACATCAAATGACCTTGAAAGCTATTGAAAGCACCTTTTGCTTCATTGTTACATGTGTCTTCTCCCGCATTTTTATCACATTTATAAGTCGGGACCTGTGTGTGTGTGTAAGGTATGTGCACATGCAAGCACATGTAAGTTATGGATGCAATTTACGTGGAACTAACAGACTATCTAATCAATGTAAAATATTTCGTTACCTTGACCCGACACCACCAACACCAATCACAACAGAATGAATCACCAGGACGCACTTGAGTCGCATGAACCATGGCACCAAACACCGCACATCAGCTAGATATTTGAAGAAGCTAACAAAGTTATCATTTGGTGGATACTGAAAATGTTTTCTGCTCACCTGATCCACCATCTAAATCTCGGTTTTCAAAATTTTCATCGTGGGTTTCACTGAAAAGCTGTTCTAGCTCTATAGCTATGCTACCAACTTCTTTCACTAGTTTCAGCTCATTGAAAGAACTAGATCTAAGTGATGCTGGTTTGTCTGACGCTATAAGCTCCATTGATCTTGGGAGTTTGTCCTTTCTTAAAGATTTGAACTTGTCTGGAAACGGATTCTTCCATCTTCCTTCGGCATTAGCCGCCTTTCTAAGCTTCGGCGTTTTAGGGTTGAGAGATGCGAGAATCTTCTATCAATCTCGAGCTTCCACCACGTGGACAATTCTTGTTTATCGATGGTTGCAAATCCATTGAAAGAGTAAGTGCACCACTTTATCATGAAGTACTACCATATCCGAGTGCAAATGGGTGACGAAATTTAATAGAGATTCGGGCATGGATTTTGCTAGCAATAACCGGTCCGTTGTGAACTTACATGATCTGCAAAAATTTATCTGAAAAATCTAAGATGAGTCTTATTCAGGTTGTCTCTCTTTCTCAATCTCTTAACTTGAACAAATACATTTAGCATGTACATATGGTAGTTTTCGAACTCAAATTTTAATTACTTTCCTTGAAACCAATAGGGATTTTGCAAAGGTAAAGAGTATGGCATTTGCCTTGCTTGGTGGTGAGATACCGAATGGTTCAACCATCGTGGAGAAGGATCTGCATTATCATTTCATTTGCCCTCGGTTCAGATCCGGACGGTAATAAACTCAAGCGCTTCTTTTGAAGCCACTCCGTTTAATGGTATCGGTTCGCTTTTTCGAAATAAGAGCAATGTTCATTTTGAAAGAAATTGCACTAAGCATTCTTGGATACAACGTGTATCGTTGATCGGGTTAGAGGAATCGCTGCAATGTGTAGAGGAATTGGTACTCGAATGTCAAAGTCACGCGGATCCGATGGTCGAAAATTTTGGGTTGAGAAATGCGGGTGCATTTGATAATGGAAAAAGTAAAGCGATTCGGATATTCATGGTGAGAAGTGGGATCATGCGATTGATCTTCATGCTCCAGGCTCTTCACTCATCGATGATCGCGGTTGGAAAGTAGTTTGATAAGAGAGTTGCAAAAGTGGAAAATCACCGTGTTAAGTAGCCCTCGCATGTATGCGTTCGGTATATAGGATAAGTTTTTTGTTTTTACCTTCTGCGTTGAGACCAAATTTTTTTATCAAATTGTGTTAGAATAGCTAAAGACTCATCTTTGTTTTATTTCAAATTTATTCTTTTTTTTTAAAGAAAAATACCAAAATATCCTTAGATTTTTTTTTCTTTCCCCCTCTCTTCTCCTTCATATTCAGTTAGTTTTTGTTGGACGCTTATTGATGGCAGAAAGATTACAGTTTAATTAATTGTCATTCCCTAACTTAGATGTTTAGTAGATATTTGGAAGTGTAGTTGTGATTTTTTTTAAAAGTAATTTTTATTTAAAAATATATTAAAATGATATTTTTTTTAATTTTTTAAGACTTATTTGTAATATCAATATATAAAAAAAATCTAAAAACACCAAAAAAAATTAATTTAAAAAAAATGTTTTTTTTAATTATGTTTTAATTAATTGTCATTCTCTAACTAGATGTTTAGTATATATTTGAAAGTGTAGATGATATTACTTTTGAAAGTAATTTTCATTTTAAAATATATTAAAATGATATTTTTTTATTTCATAAAGATTATTTTTAATATTATCTCATTAAAATTATTTTTGATTCAAAGAATAAGCCTTGTACATTAAGAATATTATGGTTCCCCAAGAATGACTATCAATGCTTGTTGGGAAAAATAACTCAAACAATAGGACACCGATTTAGCGGATTACCAATCAAGTCCC
Organism: Salix exigua; assembly: GCA_032356905.1. Classification (NCBI taxonomy): domain Eukaryota; kingdom Viridiplantae; phylum Streptophyta; class Magnoliopsida; order Malpighiales; family Salicaceae; genus Salix; species Salix exigua. The sequence continues at coordinate 33,451 of CM063606.1, forward strand.
AAATCTTTTTCCTCTTTGTGCAATTAAATTACAGAATCAATCAAACCACAATATAATGCAAATAATCACACACATCAACACCAAGATTTTTACGTGGAAAACCCGATGCGGGAAAAACCACGGGACCGTGAGGCCACTTAAATCTTCCACTATCACAAATAATGGGTATACAATATTCTTCCTCAGATTCAACTAAGGACTACAAAATATATCATCAAGAACAACCTATTCTTGGAATTCAACAAGATTAAAGAGCAAAAGTTTGAGAAAAGCTCACAATCGACAGACCCGTTTGCTGTCAAAGCGGACAAGTTACACAACTCCAATCTTCAATCCAACCGTTCAGAATGAAGATCAATGTGTCTAGAAGCTTCTTTCCAAATCTCAGCTCGATCCAACGGTGAACAAGCTGGAAATCAAGAAAAGAAGGAGCACTTGTTCGGCAGCCCCCATTCTTTTCTTTTCTTCTTCTCCTCTCTTCTTCTCTCGGCAAACTCTCTTCTCTTTCTTTCAAAACCCTACAGCACACTTCTTAAGTGATGTGGCACACTTAAGGTGATGTGGCAGCCCCCCCATTTAATTTAAATGGTGCGGGACCACCCAACAAATCTCCCCCTCACGCACCATGTGAGGAATTCGCCATACAGACGATCAATTTGTAAAGTTCAATATTTAGGAGGCTCTACCAAGCCTACTTCCTTTCTGCAAAACTCAAACTTCTCTCTTGGTAGAGGCTTGGTCATCATATCTGATGCATTGTTATCAGTATGGATCTTCTCAACAACAAATGACCTCATCTCCATAGCATCTCGAATCCATTGATATCTAACTTCAATGTGCTTTGACCGAGAGTGAAAAGTAGGATGCTTACTGAGATGGATTGCACTTTGACTGTCACAATGCAACACAAAGTTCTCTTGAACTATACCAAGTTCATGCAAGAACTTCTTCATCCATAACAACTCTTTGCCCCCTTCAGTAAGAGCAATATATTCAGCTTCTGTAGTGGATAATGCAACACATTTTTGCAACCTTGATTGCCATGAGACTGCTCCCCCTGCAAACTTCATCAAGTATCCTGATGTGGACTTTCTAGAATCAACATCACCAGCCATATCTGCATCTGTGTATCCTTCCAACTCAAGTTTGTTAGTGCCAAAACACAAGCTAAAGCTAGAAGTGCCTTTGAGATACCTGAGTATCCATTTCACTGCTGACCAGTGTTCTTTACCAGGATTGGAGAGGAATCGACTAACCACACCAACTGCATGAGCTATATCCGGCCTTGTGCAAACCATGGCATACATCAAGCTACCAACTGCCGATGCATAAGGAGCCTTTTTCATCTCATCTCTTTCTTCATCACTTGAAGGACACTGCTTAGAACTGAGTTTAAAGTGGCTTGCAAGTGGAGAACAAACCGGTTTGGGAGTTGCTCATGTTAAATCTCTCAAGTACCTTTTGAACATATCTCCTGAGATAGCCAAAGTTTTCCCTTCTTCCTGTCACGTGTGATCTTCATGCCAAGAATCTGTTTTGCGGGTCCTAAGTCTTTCATTGCAAAAGACTTACTTAACTCTTCCTTCAAAACCTGAATCTTCTTAGCATCATGGCCAACAATTAGCATATCATCCACATACAACAACAGGATAATAAAGTTTCCATCAGGAAACCTCTTCATAAATACACAATGGTCAGAAGTTGTCCTGTCAAAACCATGATCCACCATGAAAGAATCAAACTTCTTGTACCACTGTCTTGGAGCTTGCTTTAACCCATATAGACTCTTTTTCAACTTGCAAACTAGTTGCTCTTTGCCTTTTGCTTCAAACCCTTCGAGTCGCTCCATGTAGATCTCTTCATCTAAATCACCATGCGAAAGGCGCTTTTACATCAAGTCGTTCAACTTCAAGATTCAAACTAGCAGCTATACCAAGCACAACTCGGATTGAAGACATCTTGACCACTGGTGAAAAAATTTCTTCAAAATCAATACCTTTCTTCTGACCGAAACCTTTCACAACCAATCTTGCCTTGTACCTTGGTTGTGAGCAATGTTCATCAATTTTCAACCTGAACACCCATTTGTTCTTGAGTGCTCTCTTACCTTTAGGAAGTTTCATTAACTCAAAGGTATGGTTCTCATGCAAGGATTTCATCTCTTCTTGCATTGCTTTCAACCACTCACTTTTCTTCTCATGTGACATGACTTCATCAAAGCATTCTGGTTCTCCCCCATCAGTAACCAGCACATACTCATGAGGAGAATATTTGGTGGAAGGTTGGTGAGGTCTAGTTGACCTTACGAGTCGTGGCTCATCTGGAGCTTCTTGCATATCCTGTTCAGGAATAACATCAATATCATCATTAGTTGATTCATAATCACCAACTAATGGCTCAATAAGAGAACCACCATTATCATCATTTTGCGAATCTCCCCCGTGATTAGCAAGCATCAAAGGTAATTGTTCAGTAGGTATTGGATTTGAATTAGAGGGAATAAAAGTAGTAGACTCTACTTTCTCTTTCTGCTCAAAGTCTTCAACGGTTTGATCTTCAAAGAAGATAACATCTCTGCTTCTCACAATTTTCTTCTCCTTTGGATCCCACAACCTATAGCCAAACTCATCATCTTCAGAGCCCAAATAAATGCACTGCTTTGTCTTGCTGTCAAGCTTAGACCTTTCATCTCGAGGAACATGTACAAATGCTCTGCATCCAAACACTCTCAAGTGTGCATAAGAAACATCCTTTCCTTTCCAAACTTTATTTGGAACATCAAACTCAAGGAGAGCCGATGGAGAAAGATTGATCATGGCAACTGCAGTCTTCATTGCCTCACCCCAAAAGGACTTCGGCAACTTTGCATGAGAGAGCATACATCTAATTCTTTCAACAATGGTTCTGTTCATTCTCTCAGCCACTCCATTCTGCTGTGGAGTCTTAGGAACTGTCTTCTCCAACTTGATACCATGTTCCCTGCAGTACTTCTCAAAAGGACCTCTGTATTCACCACCATTATCAGCTCGAACACATTTCAGCTTTCTACCAGTTTCTCTTTCAACTCTGGCATGGAAATCCTTAAAGACATCAAGCACCTGATCTTTGGATTTCAAACAAGTGGCCCAAATTTTCCTGGAGTGATCATCAATAAAACTAACAAAGTACAATGCACCTCCAAGAGACTTATCAATCATAGAGCAAACATCAGTATGAACTAAATCAAGAACATGTGATCTTCTATGTGAAGGTGATCTTTGAAATGCAACTCTATGTTGTTTACCAACTAAACAATGAGTACATGTGTTCAAGTTCATACCTTTTAAAGGAAGGTAGTTCTTCTTGGCAAGGATGCCAAGACCTTTCTCACTTAAATGTCCAAGCCGCTTATGCCATAAATCAGTAGAGCAATCTTCAATTGCATTCACCTCCCTTTGATCACCTTGGCTTGTGACATGTAGAGACCCATCTTCTTCCCTTTAGCAACAATTAAAGAATTTTTGGAGAGCTTCCATTTACCATCTCCAAAGTAACTATGATAGCCTTCTTCATCAAGAGTACCTGTAGAGATCAAATGTAGGCGCATATCGGGTACATGTCTAACATCTTTGAGTATCAACTTGCACCCAGTATTGGTTTCTAACCAAATGTCTCCAATGCCCACAACACTAGCCATCCCTTGATTTCCCATCCTAACTTGACCAAAGTCACCAGCAGTGTAAGATGTGTAAAAATCACGTCGGGGTGTAACATGGTAAGAAGCTGCTGAATCTGCAACCCAGGTGGTATCCTGACATGCAAGGTTAACACAACCATCATCACAAACAATGGCAACATCGCCATCAAATACAAGCTGCAATTGTACCATTCTCTTCATTTTTGTCTACATCATTTCCCTTCTGATCTCTTTTATACTTTCTACAATCTTTTTGAATATGCCCAGGCTTATCACAATAATAACACTTAAATCCCTTCCTTGATTGAGATCTTTCTCTTGGCTTCCATTTGCCTTTTCTATTGCTAGATTCTTTATCTTGTTTGCCATGAGAGAACCTACTTTGACTTCTCCCTCGGCTTCTGTAACAAGTGCATGAGACTCGGTAGTGCTTGTCCCTTTCCTCCTCTTCTCTTCATTAAGGATACAATCCTTCACTTGTTTTCAAAGTGATCTCCCCACTCGGAGTAGAATTGCTAAGTGACACCACTAAAGTCTCCCAACTATCCAGGCAATGAACTCAATAGGATTAGTGCTTGCATCTCATCGGCTAGCTCAAGATTCATCAATGACAACTGATTCAAAAAACCTTGGAATTCATTTATATGTACTGAAGCATCTTCACCATCTCTATACTTCAAATTCACTAGGTCTCTAATTACAAAAACCTTGTTTTGTGCACTCTCTTTGGCAAATGTTTCTTCCAACATCTTCCAAACTTTATAGCAGTCATGTTCTTGAGAAATATGATTAATGGACTTAGAGGATACCCATTTTCTAACATTTGCGGTAGCCTTTCTATTAAGCCCCTTCCATTTTGCATCATCCATTTCAACAGGCTTTACTCCTTTACATTCAATCGGTAAAGCCAAATCATTGCAATATAAGTGATCCTCCATCATTGTTTTCCATAGAAAATAATTTGAGGAAGTGAGCTTTATCATGCCCGAATCTTCCTTTTCCATTTTAATTGCACAAGAAATTCAATCTATACACCAGTGCTCTGATACCACTTGTTGGGAAAAAATAACTCAAACAATAGGACACCGATTTAGCGGATTACCAATCAAGTCCCAAATCTTTTTCCCTCTTTGTGCAATTAAATTACAGAATCAATCAAACCACAATATAATGCAAATAATCACACACATCAACACCAAGATTTTTACGTGGAAAACCCGATGCGGGAAAAAAACCACGGGACCGTAGGCCACTTAAATCTTCCACTATCACAAATAATGGGTATACAATATTCTTCCTCAGATTCAACTAAGGACTACAAAATATATCATCAAGAACAACCTATTCTTGGAATTCAACAAGATTAAAGAGCAAAAGTTTGAGAAAAGCTCACAATCTGACAGCCCCGTTTGCTGTCAAAACGGACAAGTTACACAACTCCAATCTTCAATCCAACCGTTCAGAATGAAGATCAATGTGTCTAGAAGCTTCTGTCCAAATCTCAGCTCGATCCAACGGTGAACAAGCTGGAAATCAAGAAAAGAAGGAGCACTGTTCGGCAGCTACCATTCTTTTCTTTTCTTCTTCTCCTCTCTTCTTCTCTCGGCAAACTCTCTTCTCTTTCTTTCAAAACCCTACAGCACACTTCTTAAGTGATGTGGCACACTTAAGGTGATGTGGCAGCCCCCCCATTTAATTTAAATGGTGCGGGACCACCCAACAATGCTTGCCCTCGGACTCACTTCAAAAGAGAGAATCACAGTTTCTGCTAGCCATGATGAAAGCCTAAAAATGAAAAAACTTGAAATTCATTTGTCCAATAATTCAATATTTTTATGATTCTGAGAGCAAAGTAATACTTTCAATGTTTTGAATATTCTGAAAAGTAAAGAAAATATTTTTACCTGAAATAAGTGTGAAAAATATAAAAAATTGTGAAATACACATATAAAAATTGTGAAATACACATACAAATTCTGAGAAGTTCTAGGTAGTTACAAAGTGGTTAACATACTGTTAATATAGTTAATCAGTCAAGAAAAGCATGTAAATGAACTGCATCCTATGAAAGTATAAATAGGGCAATTCATCAAACATCTTGTAAGCAATTTTGCATCAATCAAAATACAGAATACTGAAGTTAGTGAAGATTTTGACTTACCTTCTTTTCTCTCTGCCTAAACTTGCTCTTCTTATCATCTTCCACAAATTACCCAGCTAAAACCTACAAAAATCAACACTGCTTACATATTAAAACCTAGAAGTCTAGAATTACGTGTGTGGCTAAAAGCACTGTTCAGGAAAGTCCAACGCAACCCTTCTCTGGACTCAAAAATACAAAACAAATAAGAAAAGGAAAGGAAATAGAAACTATGATGCATGAGAAGTCTAGAATTATTGTTTTGCTTGACGATCAAATAATTTCCCCTGTTTCTAACAATCAGAATGAAATTAGCTAAGCTGCTTGCTAGACTGACATCAAATGACCTTGGAAGTTGTTGAAAGCACCTTTTGCTTCATTGTTACATGTGTCTTCTCCCCGCATTTTATCACATTTATAAGCACATCAATCAACACACATGAAGCACTGAGTGAAAAGCTGGGACGTGTGTGTGTGTAGTACTGAATGTCTTCTTATGTAATGTATGTGCACATATAAGCATATGTATGTTATGGATCACTACTAAAAAAAAGGGTGTTTGTTAGCAACGAAAACAAATTCTGGAAATAAAAAAACATGGGTGGCAACGGATTTTTCGTTGTAAATTTAAATTCGTTGCAATTTAAAACTATTTGCGTTTGAACAGAAATTCTTTTTCCATTTAAAACAAAGTTAAAAAATTACTTTGCAAAATCCTTTAAAAATACTTGCTGGCGCCCATTCATATATACTGTTTTAACATATTTAAGCGCCATTGTTCTTCTCTCTCGAGAGGTGCTGACCCATTTCTTTTGTTCGTTCACGTCTAATTTCTCAATATGGGTACTCGATTTAGGGAAGAGGGTTTCAAGAAATTTGCACGTCTTACCCATTTCCTGCATTGTGGGTTACTGAGTACAAGGGAGACGACTCATTTCTGTTTGACATGTGAATTTTTGAGAGGTGCTGACCCTTTTTTAGTTTATAAGCAAGCTTGGTTTATTTGAGTAGTTTTTCGATTGTTATCAATTTAATCTGTGCAGACCCAAATCTACAGTAGGTTCTCCTACAGTCGTCTTTTACCTCACCTTGATCCTTTCTATCAAATAAATTAAATGGTAAGGCGGATTTTAGCTCTAATCATTTTGATGGTTATGCTTTTCTCACTGACGTTTATGTTTGGTTGCTGAGAAAAGGAATGGAAAGAAATATAACTTTTCCTTTTTCAATTTTATATCTGGTAGTTGTCAGAGCAAACTGATTTGTGTATCATAATATTTCAAGTATTGGGTCTCCTTATAATTTCTTTTGATTTCTGATTTTTCTATCTTAGTTATTTCTATAATCTGTGATCTTTTGAAGATCTCCCTTATAATTGTAATTGTGTTTTTAATGTGGGTTTTGATATTGAAGGTAGTAGGTGAGTGAGCTGATGAAATAGAAGAAGACATTCAGTGCAAGTTCCAGGGATTTGATACAGAATATGACGTGTAAAGGGTGCTTGGAATGCCTACTGAAGCTCCTTAACTTCTTGCTGACTCTTGTGGGTCTGGCTATGATTGGTTTTGGGATCTACTTGTTTGTTGCGTATAAAAGAGCAGATGACAATGTGGGACTAGTGTCGACGCCGATTGATGGTCAAGGCTTGACGCTTCTTGGCCGCCCCATGCTTATTGCCTGCCTCTTTCGGGAAAGCATCTTTGATAAGCTTCCAAAAGCATGGTATGTGGCCTTTTTGTTTCTGGTGATTTTGATTTGCGCTTTAAGGTTGTTGTTGATAGCGTAATTGTGCTTCAATTTGTGGTTCATGAACCTGTTATTTGGTTTGAATTGTAATAAGTGAGTTCATAGGAGATGGGTCATTGAATTTTTGTTCACTCCTTCAACTTTCTGTTCTCTGTTCGGCTCTTCCCTTTCCCATGTGATGACTGCAGCTACAAATCAATTGTTTGAATAAGGTTTGGGGTTATAGACTTTGAGATTGGGGGGTAGGTGGGGATGTGAGAGTGATACACCACTGTCCACAATTTTTATTTGATGTGGGGATTAAAAGTCCAACACGTCTACTTGTATCTCAAGACTTTCACAAATAAAACTTCCTGTATTCTATAATCTTTCCATGAGATCATCATTATCTTTGCAGCAAAGTAGAGCCAAATCATGTATGGAGACTGAATTGTATTATATAAAAAAAAATACTAAAGAAAAATCAAGTTCAGAAGCAAACAGTGGTGATATGGCATGGTATTGAACAAGGAGTCTGTTTATTAGAATACATCACCGGAGATTGACAGATAGTTAAATTCTGTTTTCATTAAGTGATTTTATTGAACTTAGTTTCTTTTATGGCTTGTTTGCCACTGATCTCTTGCAAAGCATTGCTAGAATTGGTTCTGGGGCTTTTGTTACTAGGCCTTAATTGAGCTGGTGAAATGTGGGTGGATCCTAGCTTTAATTTCATCAATCAGATAAGTTATTTGGAAATTCATTTGGCTAGCTAATTGAAGTTATTACTCAATTATGAGCAGACTAGCATTTTTGAGGTGATTAAATGTGCAAGTAAATTTTATGTTCAGAGTCAATATTCCGTTATTCACTCTAAAAAGCACTTGTTTTTACGCATGTTAGCCATTTCACACTCAATATCCAGTCATATGGCCTCCCTCCATTTATGGTTATGTTTGTTTCTCGTGATCATGATCATAAATTATTTCATCAGGAAATTTCTTGATTGTTTCTTGTATGTCCATTCATACAAGAAAAGAGGACATACCAGCAATGCGCCAAATGCAAGTGAAGCATGAAGGGTCACATCCAGCCGCCTGTCAAGCATTCCTGAGATGGCCACGTCAAAGGAGCTGGGGTCTGTGTCAACCAAATGTAATGGGGTTGGTTGGGATCAGATGCTAGTTTAATAATAAGTTGAATAAATTAGTCAAGTTGCAAGGGGGCAGTTGAATTAGTTAGTCGGGCCTTCGGGTTGATGTTCGGATAAGTAGAGGTGTCATTTAAATTGCCAGTGTTGGCAGAGGGAACAAGTCTTAGGGTTGTTAGCTAAAGATGGGGGTTGTTAGCAGGATTTGTGTTAGTAGGGTAAAAACATTTTTATTGGTACATTTATATAGCAAATTATAAAAATGAGACCATCTTGACTAGTCAATTTGGGATTCGGCTAACCTAGAGCCTAGACTAATTCAAGTTTAATACAAAATAAAAAAATAATTGATCCAACTGAACTCAGTTAAAAACATAAGTTGCCCCGAGACCCTGCTGACTTGGGCAAAAGTTAATGAAGAACCAAACATTTTTTTTTAAAAGAGGAAAAATTAAAGGTCAAAATGATGTCATCTTAATCCTTATTTAAATAAAATTGAAGTCAAGCCACGTTAACTCTTCTAACTTATGATTTACACCTTACATCTTATCTTAAACCAACATCTTAATAAATTGTAAAAATATGAGTATATGTGAAAATTAGATAAGGATAAAATACATTTGAAACAAAAATAATTTAAAATTTAAAGTAATCATTTTGATATTAAAAAAACATCATAAACTAGTCAATGTACCCTGCATTACATTGTGGATAGGATTGCAAGCCAATTTTAGGCTTGAAAGATTGACCAATATGCTTAGACTAAAATTATAAAGCGTAGGCATATGACTAAGCTTATTATAAAATATTTAAAAATTATATTTAACTATACAAGAATAGAAGCGGAGAAAAAAAATATTTCACTCTTAAATATTTCTTCAAAGCACCAAAATTGTAGTTATTGGCCAAAGTTTTGCCATTCTTTCTCCACTTCTATTCTTGATAACTTTCTCAATGTTATCTAGACATTTAGGGACAAAAAAGCAAGAAAAAAAATCTTATGATCCAAATGGTAAAAACCCTTAAGAACTATGACCAAATATTAAAAAAAGTAAAACTTTAGCACCAAATTGAAACACAAACAAAAATTCATTTTATAAAATTGTTCCCTAATTAAATGTTGGAACATGTAACTATACATGAGAACATGAAAATAAAAACATATAGTGGGTGTTTGGCTCTGCAGTAACTATACATGAGAATAGCAATTGGGCTTCTAACAACATGATCAGCAGAAACCCAATTCAGAAATCCCTGAGAATGGCAAATTCGTGTTGGCTATTCGTGTGAATGTCACTGAATACGTTGCTTTCGGACTCCCCTCACTGAATTGAATCAAGCCGGGTGTTACTTTAACATCAACACCTTGTGGTGCAATGATCTCAGCATTGTAAGAAGAATTAAAAGAGCCAACATTTGTTACTGTCCTTGTGCATGTCTGAGGACTAGACGTCAAGTTTAGAGAAAATGAGGTATAGTTTAGCTGTGCTTCAGGTATGCTTCCAAACATTCCTATAGCTATGTCACTGTAACCAAGACCACATAAGTAAGGAATGTAGTCGTCAGGTTGGATATCATAAATGAGACCTGGATCATCTGCTTTCGCTGGGTTCACATGGCCTGAGCCGATGGAAAACACATTAACAGGATGGAAGATATCATCAGTATGCTTTTAAGTCCTATATCTTTCTAGAACTTGGTGAAATTTCTGGCCATCATAAATTAAAATAGTGTGCTTTCAAGCCCTATTTCAGGATGATTTTTAAAGTTTTCAATATATTTTATTGTTTTGTCAATTAATCTTAATTGTTTTATAAGTTAACTTGTGATTTTAACAATCTTTGTTGTAATATTACGTAAGCAATACATAGAAATCCCATCACTCAGACTAATTCTCGCGTGAAACCATGTGGGAATTGACTAGTAGGCACCTGCCTGTGTTAATAATTGAGTCCTTCAAATTAATTAATGGTTTTGCAAGTAGATATTATGAACTTGGAACGTTTCAAGTCCAATGGTAACAAGCTTTTTAGAGATCCCAGTAGCACGGCCTTACATGTAGTAGGTACTAAATGAAAAAGGTTGCAACTACTATTTGATGGATGCCCTCAAGCCGGCTTTGGCTTTAACCCACACCCACCATGTTGACCACTGTTTGATGTGAAAGAGAGAAGATTGAAGAGATTATTCATTTATCAAGTCTTCTAACTTAAACTATATAACTATATAGGTATATTGGCTTTGGCGTGTTAGATTGGGTTAACTTGATTTTTTAGGATGATTTCTAAAGCTTTTAATATATTTTAGTGTTCTATTTTCTTATAATTAAACTGTGCAATTATTTTATTTTATTTTCTATAGAGTAATCTCATTCACATGAAAGGGTAATATAATTTGGGTTATCTCATTCTTATTTTATATTTGGTTATTTTTTTAATTGGATATACTTTTTTAAATAAAAAAAGACTTGAGCCATTATTAACTAGAGCGAGTGTGTTGAAGTCAACGTCACCGGCTGGAAGGGATGTCAATTTATATCACTTGAACATAGATGTTGTTACTACCTTTTCAATTCACAATCTCCGACCACCATCCCAATTTGCTATAGACAGTAGTGCCTTTTTTATGGCTTACTCTGAGTCTCCGTTCTCGCCCACGTCTTCTTCCTATAGACATAGATGGAACTATGATGTTTTTCTAAGTTTTAGAGGAGAAGACACTCGCAAAACAATTACAGATCATCTCTATTCTGCCTTAATCCAAGCCGGAATTCATACTTTTAGGGACGATAATGAACTCCCTAGAGGAGAAGAAATCTCCCGCAACTTCTCGAGGCAATCGAAGGATCAAGGATTTACGTAGTGGTCTTCTCCACAAACTATGCTTCCTCTAGATGGTGTCTTGACGAATCGGTAAAGATTATTGAGTGCGAGGCAAAAATTCACCAGGTTGTTCTTCCAATATTCTATGATCACGGATCCTTGAGGTCCATAAGCAGACCAGTAGCTATGCAAAAGCTTTCGATGAACATGAAGAACACTTCAAGGAAGAAATGGAGAAGGTCAACAGGTGGAGAGAAGCACTTGCACAGCTGGAAATCTAAGCTGGATTGGGTTTAAACAATGAGGCAAATGGGTAAATCTTTATCTTCTCAGTCAAAATCCAATTGCACATATCAACCAAAGCAGTCTTGCATTTATTATCAAATTGAACCTGATATTTCCACGTCGATTAAATATTAGTTTTTAATTGCAATACATGTAGATGTAGCAAATATCTATGTTTTTTTCAAAATAATTCTCCAACTAGTTGGGTTATAAAATTTAATAAGTTCTTTTTGAATAATCATTATTATTCTCAAGCTTTCCTCTAAGTGATAGTTATGTAAACACTCTACTTTTTCCATCAATATTTTTTGTTATTTATCTTTTAATATTATGTTGATTTATAATTTAGAGTTAAGAGTTTGTTTTAATCCATTTTTTCTGTGGTTATTTAATGTCAAAGTATTCCGGATCACTCGAGAGGGTTCGTTGAGATATTTTTGGTTTTTAATTTGTCAAACGCAAAATAAAACAAAGTTGAGAGGGATATTTTCCTATTTTATTTTATAAAATCAATTTTGAGATTTTTTGAGTTAAAAAATTATTTTTGTAAGGTAATTAGAGTTTTTTTTTTCCAGAGGTGAAAATAAGTTAAAAATTGAGTTTTTAGGAGAAAAAAAAACTTAGGCTTTATCTTTTTGACAATTTGTAGATATTTTTTTTCAATCTATTTTTTATGTGGTTATATCTGTAAAAAAAACAAATTGGTATTGGGTTGGATTTCATGATAAAAAAACAAGAAAAATTTAATGTCAAAGTATTCCACTTCACGAGAGGAGTGTTGCTTAGATATTTTTGGGTTTTTAATATATCAAAAGCAAAATAAAAAAAAATTGAGCTGGATATTTTCCTTATTTTATTTTTAAAATCAATTTTGAGATTTTCTGAGTTAAGAAATTATTTTCTTAAGGTAATAAGAATCTTTTTCATAATTGAAAATAAGTTGAAAAATGAGTTTTTAGGAGGGAAAATATGTCCAATAGAGTACTCCTCCGAACCCCTCTTGGTTTTTACTTTACATCCGAAGTCCTAGAACACCAAACTCAGTGATTCTAGTCTCATATGAAACGTAACACCCTAACTCACAATTGCTATCAAGATCTCATTTTCAATTCATTCATTTTTTAATTTTAAAGTTCGGATCGAGCATTGAACAACAATTTTGTCCGATAATGAGATAACTTAACCTATTTTCGGGTTGTTTTTGCATATATCTAGCGACTTATACATCGTTGATGTCTTTCTTTCTCTATGAATAGATATGAAGCGGAACTCATTAAAACGGTTGTCAATGATGTAGCTTGTAAATTGGGAAACAAAACCTTGCACGTAGCCAAGCATCCAGTAGGTATTTCTTCCAGAGTTCAGGGTGTTATTTCTTTGCTAAGAGGTGCAAGAAATAATGTTGGCATCGTGGGGATCTATGGGATAGCTGGAATAGGGAAGACAACAATAGCAAAAGCTGTGTTTAACAACCTTTATTCTACATTTGAGGAAGCGATTTTCTTTCGGATGTCAAGGAAATATCGGATAAGCCGAATAGTCCGGTTGAATTACAAGAGCGCCTTCTTCATGATATTCGAAACCAAACATTTGGAAGATCAGTAATGTTTATGAAGGAATGAATTTGATCAAAGAACGACTTCATTCTAAAAGCGTTCTTGTTGTTTTTGACGATGTGGACAAAAGAGAACAACTGGAGGCATTGATGGGAGAGAGATGTTGGTTTGGTGATGGAAGTAAAATAATCGTTGTAACTAAGAACAAGCATCTCGCTGACGAAATGGAGGTTGATGGGATGTATCATGCTATGGAATTGGATCCATATCAGTCTCTTGACTTTTCGGTTTGCATGCTTTTAAGGACACCCGTCCAGCAAAGGATTATGAGGAGCTTTCAAAAAAGGCAGTGGACTACTGCAAAGGACTTCCTTTGGCTCTTCAAATTCTGGGTTCTCATTTGTCCACAAGAGACAAAGCTGGGTGGGAAATTGATATTGCCCATTGGCAAAATATTCCACATGATGATATTCAAGCAAAGCTTAGAGTAAGTTTTGATGCACTTGATGTGGATTCAAGCGAGATATTCCTTGATATTGCGTGTTTTTTTGTTGGTCAAGACAAAGACTATGTAGCAGATATAGTAGGTGCGCGTTACCATTGCCATCCAGAGGTAGCTTTCAGAACTCTCATTGGAAGGTCTCTCATAACAGTTAACAATAGGTTATGGATGCATGATATAATACGAAAGATGGGAAGGGAGATTATTCGTCAAAGGTCGCGTAACAATCCGGGAAATTGCAGCAGAATTGTGCTTCCAAAAGATGCATACACTGTTCTCTCCAAGGAAATGGTAAGAACTCATTACGTTGTATATTGATTGTTGTACTTTACACTCCAATATATTTGTCTTAATTTCATGTTAGATCTTTGAGCAATTTTAGGGAACTAGTTGGGTTGGAAAGTGCAGTTTTGCTCTTTATGGAAGTTTTTTCATTTTACATAAATATGTTAATAGTTTTGCCAATACTATATCACCAAATCAGTTTCTATGCACTAATTCATAATTATCTTACACCAATATTTAATTCATCAACTTGGGATATCACATGAATATACAATATTTCACAGCAAACGGATAAAAATCTAACAGCAATTTATTTTATGAGATTTCTTTATATCTCTTTATAGGATAAATTGTCATTACAATAAGAATAATAGAAGTTTACTTAGCTCCCAATATAGATTTCAATCAAATTAAATTTTCATGCTCCAATAAAGAATACTTTAAAAAAGTGGATTAAACAGTAAAATATATAGTTAGTGTATTACTGTATCATAATATTCCAAAATATACAGAAAGCCTGGTTTTTTTGGCCTAAATAAGTCTCTAAAAGAATCCTAAAGTCGATCCATAGAATATTTATCAACAACACATCTTTGCCTTGACTTGAATTACCCTTATAGTCAAATCTCTCCATCCATCTTTGTTATCAATCCCTTATAACTACTTAATGCTTTTTGGCTATTGTCAGGGAACAGATGCTGTGGAAGGTCTGACACTAGATGTACAGGGATCATTCAGCACAAAATCGTTTACAAAAATGAGATGTTTAAAATTACTCCAAATCACAGGAGCGCATCTCGCGGGGAGCTACAGTCTTCTCCCCAGAGAGTTGATATGGCTTTGTTGGCCTGAATGCCCTTTGAAATCTTTGCCTTCTGATTTTCACATAGGCGAGCTTGTTGTACTTGACATGCAAGGAAGTGAAGTCCGAAAACTTTGGAAGGGGACTAAGGTAAAATATATGCAATAAGCACTCAAGATTTTCCCGAATTAGATTTAATGTAGAGTTACATTTTTTCACTGAAATATTTGTATTTTATTTTCTATTTTCTTTCACAGATTCTTAACAAGCTGAAAATCCTCAATCTCAGCGATTCCAAGTGCCTTGTTAAAACGCCAAACTTTCGAGGACTCCCTTGTTTGGAGAGAATGATACTTGTAGATTGCACGAGTTTGGTTGAGGTACATCAATCTATTAGAAAATTGAAGAGCCTTGTTTTGTTGAATTTGGAGGGCTGCAACAGCTTAAAGAGTCTTCCAGAAAGCATGGGCAGCTTAAAATCTCTTCAAACTCTCAACGTTATTGAGTGCTCACAACTTGAGAAATTGCCGGACAGTTTGGGTGGCCTAGAATCCTTAACAGAGTTGCTCGCAAAGGGTACTGCGATTAAGCAACTTCCTACATTTGGTGGAAACATCTACTCACCGAAAAGCTGTTCTAGCTCTATAGCTATGCGACCAGCTTCTTTCACTAGTTTCAGCTCATTGAAAAATCTAGATCTAAGTTATACTGGTTTGGATGACGCTATAAGCTCCATTGATTTTGGGAGTTTGTCCTTTCTTGAATTTTTGAATTTGTCTGGAAACGGATTCTTCAACCTGCCTTCTAGCATTAGCCGCCTTCCTACGCTTCACTATTTTACGGTTGATAGATGCAAGAATCTTCTATCAATCTCAGAGCTTCCATCAAGCGTAGCAGTCTTGTCTATCAATGACTGCACGTCTATTGAAAGAGTAAGTGCACAACTTCAACATGAAAGAATGATACGTCTAGGTGTAGTAGGGTGCAGAAATTTAATAGAGATTCAGGGCATGGAGTTTGCGGGCAATAACATGTCCTCTTTTTACACATGGGACTGCAACAATTTATCTGAAAACTCCAAGATGAGTCTTATTCAGGTTCTCTCTCTTTCTCTGTCTGTTAACTTACATATGGTAGTTTTTTGAACTCAAATTCTAACTACTTTCCTTGAAACCAATAGGGATTTTGCAAAGGTAAACATTATGAAATTTGCCTTGCTGGTGGCGAGATACCAGAATGGTTCAGCCATCGTGGAGAAGGAGCTGCATTATCATTTCATTTGCCCTCAGTTTCAGTCCCGGATGGTAATAAACTCCAAGCGCTTCTTTTTTGGGTGGTCTTTGCCACTCCAAAAACATCATCTCTTCCGTTTGAATGTAGCTGTCGCGCTACTTTAAAAAATAAGAGTAATGGTATGGTATTGTTTGCCATGTGGGTGGCAATTCCTTTTGACATAAATTCCACTAAGCATTCTTGGATACGGCGTCTACCGTTGATCGAGTTAGAGGAATTGCCGCAAGGTGTAGAGGAATTGGAACTGAATGTCGAATTTATCTTATTCCCAAGAATCGAAAATAATGGAAAATGTTGGGTTGAAAAATGCGGGGTGCATTTGATAATGGAAAAAAGTAATGAGCGACATGTTGACAAAAAACGGAAACTGATGATCAGAGATCATGAGATTGATCTTCATGCTCTAGGCTCTTTAACTACTGATGATCAGCGGTTGGAAAGTAGTTTGATAAGAGAATTGCCAAAGTTGAAAATCATTAGTTTAGAAAACCATCACAACTTTTCTTGTTATATGAATGAAATAGTAGAGGATGAACAAGGAGAAATTGCAGAAAACTGAGCTGTTCTGCCCAATAATTTTGTCTTTGTATTTCTTTGTTATGAAACAAGATGATCGCAGACCTATTTATACATCTCAGGTCTGCTTTACATGTAATGGATTTACACAAGGAAGGCATGTTGCTCTGCCAACATTAAATCAGCCGTATAGTAGCCAAAAACAGAAAAAGATGAAAATAACAGAAAGTGATAAGGAAGGACAATGATATATTACAGCTGGAGAATTATCAAAAAACAGAATTGTCCTTTCCAGATGAATCTTCATCAGCATTCATCAATGGTCCTTCATCATCATCTGCATTCCTCGGGGAACCTTCATCAGCATCAGCATGTTTATTCTTCAATACTATAGATGATCAGAGAAGATGTTTTTTGATTTTTTTACCTTATGCATTGAGACCAAAATTTTTATCAAATTGTGTTAGAATAGCTAAAGACTCATCTTTGTTTTATTTGAAATTTATTCATTTTTATTAAATACCAAAATATTCTTAGATTCCCCCCCCCCCCCCCTTCATATTCACAATTATTTTTTGATGGACGCCCTATTATTTATTTTATCTTACAATTAAAATTGTGTTATTTATGGCAGAAAGATTACATTTTAATTAATTGTCATTCCCTAACTAGATTTTTAGTACATATTTGGAAGTGTAGTTGCGATTTTTTTAAAGTAAACTTTATTTAAATATGTATTAAAATAATATTTTTTTATTTTTTAAAAATTATTTGTAATATCAATGTATAAAAATGATCTAAAAAAACCAATTTTTTTTAATTTAAAATAAAAAATAAAAAATTATTATTATTTTTTAATTAATTGTCATTCCCTAACTAGATGTTTAGTATATATTTGAAAGTGTGGATCATATTGTTTTTGAAACTGATTTTCGTTTAAAAATATATTAAAATATTTTTTTTGTTTTTTAAAAATTATTTTTAATATTATCTCATTAAAATTATTTTCGGTTCAAAGAATACAGCCTTCTACATTAAGAATACAATATACTCTTTTTTGCCTTGCAGTTATCACTCATAGATTCATTTTAGATAAGGTTTTTGAGACCAAGTCTAATACTTAATTTAGAATTTTACTTGTCCCTTACAGTCTAATCTTATCTCCTGATTAAATGCATCCCTGTGATTTTATCATCAGCATATCCATGATCCTAAAGGACTGTGATAATAAAATACTTGTGATCTGCTGCACAGTAGAACTCGAATTCGAATCAGGGTGTGCAATTCTTATACGAACCTGAGACAACTGAGATTTTATTCGCTCATCTGATTCATAAAATACAGTATCTGGATGCTAGTTTACTCGCTTCAAAAAAAATCCATAATGCAAAATCCATGTGCTGGAACAACTCCCATGCTGTACATGGAAATCGGCCTTCTTTAGTAATCCAAAAGTAATCAAGAAAATTCTTCCCCAAAGGCCAGAAAAGAGAATTTTAGCAAGACAAGTTTATAAAGCAACAGAGAAAAGACGGGGTAAGTATTAGCACCAGAAATGCATGGTTTTTCGAGAGTGAATAGGTGTACATCCAGTTAATCAAAACTCAAGAAAACACAGAAATATGTGTGTCAATCAGTTAATTTCATGCCAACATGTAGTCATCCTGGAAAGAAATTATGTCCATTCATACAAGAAAAGAGGACATACCAGCAATGCGCCAAATACAAGTGAAGCATGAAATCCAAATGAAAGCAGAATCGCAATTAAAAATACCAAATTGTAGGGATTATCATAAATAGAAATATTATGTACATGGAGTGAACCTGGTCATTATCCCTCAATCAACGACAAGTTGTCGACCATCGCCTTCACCATCAATAGCCACTTCTTCTCCCTAAGCGGCAATTCCACATCGGTCTTTGTCGGCCACAATTCATGACTCATCGTCGCCAGCAGCAGCTGCTTCTTCTGCTCCAGCGACAGACGATAGCTTCTCCTTCTTCCTCCTTGACAACAGCAACCCGACAACAACCTCTTCTTCCCCAACATTGACAGTTTCTTCATTCCTTCTTGCAGTAATAACTGTATTTCTCGTTGGTAGGACCTTCAATAGCTTCTTTTCCCCCATCATCGTCATCCTTTTCTCCTCCTTCAGCAGTAGCTCTTATTCTCCTTCAACCACACACCAGCAGCTGCACGCAGTGACAACAGTCATTCAAACACCTTCCGACACCTCTCCTGGCCATCACAAGTCACCATTCCCGACGTCACCACCACTAGCAGAACCAACCCGACCTCCTCTACACAGCGACAAGTAACCTCCTCTTTCTCCTCACTTTTTTATTGTTCACTGCTGGACATTTTGTATAGCCCGATCCAAGGGGGTGTGGGGTTGAAATGCCCAATTTGGATGGGCAGACCCTTTCAATGGGTCTGGTCCAATTTGATTTTTTTAAAAATAAAATATATAAAAAATTGCATTTTTATAATAAAAAAACAAAATATATATTGTTTTCGTGCATACGACCGAATTCTAAAATTTTTCTAAGCATATTTGTCGTAAAACAACGCATTTTTCTCATTTTTTAAAACAATAATGGGATATTGTAACCAGTTTCTGATTATCCGTTAGATTTCAGCCAAAATATCAAAAATCTTTCAACAATTTTTTTATTCATGTTATAATTTCTTCATGAAGAAGGAATCAAAACCCTTCGAAAACAAAGAAATTCTCTCTCTAAAAAAAGTTTGGGAATGGTGAAAATAACATGGAAGGCACAAAAAGTTATGTCTATTAACCCAAATAAAGAGAAAACTTTGAGAGACAAAAAAGGTTGATGAACTTGACATTTTTTGCGAATCCTTCTAACCTAAAAAATTAAGTATCAACTTACCACTTTTATTGGTACATGTATATAGCTAATTATAAAAATGAGACCATCTTGACTAGTCAATTTGGGATTCGGCTAACCTAGAGCCTAGAATAATTCAAGTTTAATAAAAAATAAAAAAAAATAATTGATCCAACCTAACTCAGTTAAAAACATAAGTTGACTCGAGACCTTGCTGACTTGGACAAAAGTTAATGAAGAACCAATCATGTTTTTTAAAAGAGGACAAATTTACGGACAAAAAAGCAAGAAAAAAAATCTTATGATCCAAATGGTAAAAACCCTTAAGAACTAAGACCAAATATAAAAAAGTAAAACTTTAGCACCAAATTGAAACACAAACAAAATTTTATTTTATAAACTTGTTCCCTAATTAAATGTTTGAACATGTAACTATACATGAGAACATGAAAATCAAAATATATAGTGGGTGTTTGGCTCTACGGTAGTTTTTGTGGTTGATGTTCATTGTAGAGCCAAATCATTTGGTAACAATTGG